>PVJI01006867.1:0-82791 GCA_004026765.1 Micronycteris hirsuta | reverse complement strand
GTATCCATTGTTTCTTTCCTTTCATTGCTTAGTAATATCATATATTATAAATATATGGCAATTTGTTTCTTCATTCATTAATCGATGGGCATTGGTTTTACATCCCCACTTTGGAGCTATTAATTATAAACATCTACATTCAAGATGAAGACTGACTATTTTAGTGTTTTCTTTTGTCTGTCCCAAGTTATTCTGGATACAAGCACATTTAAGAGCACCTTTAGAACAGATTCTAATTTTGAAAGTACATATACCATTTTGAGTAATTTATTATACAGACTGTGATAAAATATCAATAGTACATGTAACTGAAAAAAAAACACTTGATTCCAGAACATACAGTATTGGAGTTCAGCATGAGTCACCCTAAGCTGTGCCTCTGTGGCAGCATATTGTTTTAAGCTGAAGGCAACTTAAGCTGTGAGTTCAAGAAAAACTTCTTCTGCCCCCACCCAAAGGGCAAACTATTAATTACTAAGCATGTTCTCTCCCTGAAATGAACTTCTGAGGCCCCAAGGGGCATTACTTCACCCCTAGTTGAGAATGCCATATGTACCCATTCTCCTTTCTATCTTTGAATTTCTTTCATATTAAGGTCTCTCTCTCATGTGTACAGAGTTTATATATATATACATATATACATATATATACACACACACACACATATATATATATATATATATATATATATATATGCATTCACTAAATTTCGTTTTCTTTCTCTTTCTTATCTTTCATGTTTATTTGATTAGACCAGCCAAAAAAAACCTTAAGGGCATAGGAAAGTTTTTTTCTCCCCCAACAATAGGAGATCCTTATAACTCAATAATAAGGAGCCAATAAACCAAATATACAATGTAGCATTATATTTTTTAGTGCTTTTCAAAGACCAGAAGTTTTTGTATGTGTGTGTGACCTGTCATGTTTGTTTGCTTATATCAATGTACCTAAAACCTTCTCCTAAATAGTATTCTAGACATTATATGATTTTAGCATTTATATTTATATCTGTGAACCATTTAAAATTATTTTATATTTTATATAAAGTAATACTTGATATATATTTTTCCATACGGATGGTAATTTGTTCTAGTGACCTTGTTGAAAACACTTACCTTGGCGTGCCTCTGAATTTTCAATTGACCGTTTATTACGGGTCTGTTTCTCAGCACTTTACCCACTTTTGTTTATGTATATCCATGCTTATGCCCCAAATATAGTGTCTTCAATATTGGAATGGCATCGCAAGTTTTGAAATTGAGTAGTATCATCATTTTGACTTTTTCCTTTTTTTTTATTTATAAAAGTTTTTTTTTCTTCTCCATATAAATTTTACATAAAACATTCATAATCAGTTTCTCAATCTTACAAATATTTTATTCTAGAGAACAACATCTGGTCATTGCCATGATAGCTGCATGGAACCTCTCCCCACTGAAACAACCACAGCTAAATATGAGTATAATAGAAACAACGTGAAGTCTGAGAAATGCTCTGTGGTCATACAGCAAATGAAGAAATGTTTCAATCAGGGAAATCTATGAAATTTGGAAGAAATCAGCCAGTTCTGTGTCCTTTGTGCCAAGGCCTGTCCCCTTCCTTCACGGAGCTGCGTGATAAACCTTTACTCAAGAGTCAATGCAAGAAAAGAAGGCTCACTCTCCATCCAGGTTTCGCTCTACACCACACAACTTCCCTAAGAGAGGCAGGCCACCAAATTCCTCATCGGCCCTTAGCTTTGAATTTCGGCTCCTCTACCCGAAGAACAAGTCCATCTAGGGCTCACTTTGTCTAGCCAGCCCCTACTTTTCAAGTGGAAGCACTTCCGCAGGACTTATGATAATAAAGAAGTGCTAAGTGTCCTCTCACTTCATCTCAGTTGTGGAAGGGAGTTCTCTTGCCAGAAGAGAAAAGCCAAGAAGATCAGAGGCTACCTCCCATTCAGTCCTCTTCACATAAACCGAGAATGCCACTCTAAGAAAAGTAGGCTGCTACACTCCACTCTGGAGTAGTGACACAGAGGTTTTGCCTAGGGAGAGAGAGAGGGGGGATGTAAGAACCGTGCGCTTCTAAATCGCCTTTATTGGAACTGACTTTATTCAGAATATATATTGGAGAAGTTCACACCTATGGGTGCTGTTGAAAACAATAGAGATTTTGCTAAAGCAATTGAAGAGAGGCTGTTACTCCGGGAGAGGAACAAGCTAAACCATAGATGCATAGCATAAACAAGCACAGACAGTGACAGGTAGAAACGCTTCCTGGGAGTCTGGGGAAGGAAAGGGGACACACACTAAACCTGACAAGCCCAGGGGAGGCCTGCAGGATGACCTTACAAACCCAGAGACCTAAAGTGACCACTTAGTATGGTCTGAAATGTAAACTTTCTAACTAAAAGCAGGTTGTGGTGAGCAGTCAATACCTGGGCTGGAAACTTTTCTGACAAAAGTCAATCCTACTTTAATTGAGCCTGTCTATTGACTTTTTGAACTACAATAACATTCCTTTGGAATGATAAATGCCCCTTTTACAGACCCCTCAAAGCATAAGCACCCACCAGAGCTGAGACCACAAATCCCCTCATTGTTATTGTCGTCATGTTCATTGCTGACTGTTAACTGCCTGTACCCACCTGTAAAGAAGTGTGAGTTTGTATTTATCACTTTACTTTTTATTCAATTCCAGGGGTTCCTCTCCCCTACCTTTGCTTTCTCCTGTTTCCCTCATGTAACACCAATGGATTTCATGTAACCCACTCATGCAATCTTCTCTTTTGATTGTAATGTATAAAATAAGGTATGAAACTGCCACTTTTCTGCAACATCATTGTTACAAGGGATCTGGCAAATGCGGAGGGACAGCTGAGGCAGCTGGAGAAACTGCCCAGGCCCCAGAAAAAACAATGGTCAGGATACGCCAGAGGCGGTGGGACTGAAACTGCAGCTGGAGCATAATAGGTTCCCATACCCCGGGGTACCATGTAAACTGGTTCATGATGCCCCACCCTGGGCAGAGATAATGTGCATGGCTAGAAAACTTTGTACCCCCTTCTGAAACATGGTAGCCAAGGGAGGACCAGACCTGTCAGTTTAGCCAGGATTGGCTGGAAAAGTGGGATATTTCTGGAGCGCATTCGATTTTGGGCTCAGATTTTTGAACAGAGACGGGACAGGGACTCAGCCTCCTGGTTCCCCTAGCTCATCCAGTTGGGAGCTCAACCATTCCCAAGCCAGTGAACCCTAGAGACCAGGCGGTCCGGCAGTATTACTGGGCCCCCATCCCTGGAGCGAGAAGCGGTGGTAGCATGAGCGACTGGCACTGTGTTGTTGCATGGTCCTGCTTGGCTGGTAGCACGGGTGCACTGGCAAGCTTGTGGCTACAGGGACAGGGCAAAGGTGCTGGGCCAGTGGACAGGAAAGGGAAGCAAGCAGCAGGTGGACTCCAGCGAGCAAGCGCACAGACTTCAGAAAGTGTCTGAACCTGGTCTGCGACTAGGAATCAGCTAAAGCCGCCTGGATGATCCTGCTGCAGCTACCTGGTTTCCCAAAGCATGGACTTTTAAATGGGAGAAGGAATTCCAAGCACTGCTTTGAAGTAATCTGGCAAAGGGCATCAGGGTCATTTATCCGTGAGTATTGAAAGTACACATACAATGTGTGGTTGGTACGTCTCTTTCTGCTTCACATATTACGTTACAATCTTTCATTATTTTCATTTTATGTCACTCTGCTAAAATCTGGATTTTTCTTAAGCTGTATCCCACATTATTCATTTTCTTAAAATGATCTTCTAATTCTGTTCATCCCATGTATGTAATTGAGTCTGTTAGAGAACCCGATGGGCAGTCTTTTGGAGATCGACACCTTGATATAACTTGTGCGTGTCACAACATCTGCGGCTCTCTCAGCTAGAGCTCTTCTGCCCTCTCAGCTTCTCTCACACTCCCCTGGAGGCATGCAGAAGCATGTTGCTCTCATGCAGAATAACAACACCATTTCTATGTTGTGAGAAACCTCTTTCCATTAGTGCCATTCTATTTCCCTTAAGCAGGACATTAGAGGAAAAGCAGCAGCAGCCGTTAAACTTATCCGGGTCTTTCCAAAGTGCCCCTTTTCCTGCCTCCTCCTACCTCTGTCTTTCCTTCGTTCTCGTATCACCAGAAAGAGGGAATCTCTGATTTCAAAGGAATATACCTCTCATTTCATACTCTAGGTTTTGCCTACCTTTTACATACTTTCAAACTCTATGATCCAAACTGACCAAGTATATCTCCCATTATGTAAAAGGAGCTATTGGGATTTAGAAAATCGATTTTCCTTGATTTCAGTTATCTATTGCTGCACAACCGAAATTTTACTAGTTTAAAACAAGACCCATTTATTATTCGTGAATGATTCTGTCGGTTAATTGGGCGCAGCTGGGCAGTTCTTCAGCTTCATGTGATGTCTAATGAGGCTGCAGTCATCTGAAGGTTCAACTGTGCTGGAATGTTCAAATGACTTCCGCACATGGGTGGCTGGAGATGTTAGCCATTAGCGTGGAACTGAGAACTGGTGACCAGGAATCTCTGTTCTCCCCGTGGTCTCTCCGTGCAGTTGCTAATTTCTTAAGTTCCAGTCTCAGAGGTTAAGCAGTATCGCTTTTGCCAAATTCTGTTAATCAAAGGAAATTACAGAGAAAGGCCAGACTCATGGGGAGTGAAAATATATATTCTACTTCTTGCTGGGGAAATGGCAAATAATTTGTTTCCATCTTTAATTGCAAAGTCCTCTGTAATAAAACCTAATTCCAAAGACTACTGAATCACTCGGGACCATCCCAAACAGTCCACACTAATTTTCTTGCTGTAATGTTTTTTTCAGAACGTCTAAGTTTTTTTTAAATTCAGTGTGTTTGCATCCAGATTTAAGAGTAATAAACATATCTGTTTCATCTTCAAACATATATGCCAATCAGAAGAAAAAACAATGAAAATCAGGACTGCACTTTCGGTATCAAGACTTTAACATTGATACAATTAAATTAGAAGAGACACAACTATTCTGGTACTCCCTGAAACTGGTAATTTCCTAGCATCATAAGTGGTTGTTTGTGATGAAGTTCCACTGAAAATCATGCATAATAATCTGCGATGTTCCTACTAATTTCATACTCAATGGAAAATGGAGTAAGCAAGAAGAGCGACATGTTTCCTATCTGTTCTTTGAAAACATTCAGGGAAAGTTTCTTATAAAGAAGCCCCAATCACCAGAAAAACAGAAGTGGAATTTTTTTTAAAGATTTTATTTATTTTTAGAAAGAGGGGAAGGGAGGGAGACAGAGAGGGAGATATACATCAATGTGCGGTTGTCTCTCACATGGCCCTCACTGGGGTCCTGGCCCGCAACCCAGGCATGTACCCTGATGGGGAATCAAATCGGGACCCTTTGGTTCCCAGCCCATGCTCAATCCACTGAGCTACACCAGCCAGGGTCAGAAGTGGAATTTTAAAATTACAATTGGAATATTTTCTGATATTGATTTATTGGAATGATAAAAATCATTACTCCTAGAACTACTTACTGTATATATCATAGCTACACTTAAACTACTTTAGATTTACATGAGAGCATTAACAGATTTGGAAAATTCTAAACAATATATTATGCATTTCTAATACTTTCACAATAATTTCTTAGGTCTCTATTTATACTATGATTTCAATAATTTTATGAGAATAAAATTATACAGTATGCATCTTTTGGGGATTGACTATTTTTATTCAGCCTAATTCTCTGATGAGTCATATATATTCGTGTGTAAATTCATAGTTCCTTCTTATTACTGAGTAGTATTCCATTGCATGGATGCACCACAGTTTGTTTAGTGATCTACCTCTTGAAAAGCAACTTGGAAAATTACAGTTTTTGGCTTTAATGAATAAAACTGCCATGAGTGTTCATGCACAGATATTTTGTGAACATAAGTTTTTATTGTTTTGGTATACCCCTGAGTGCAATTGCTATGGCATGTGGTAGTTGCATGCTTACATTTTAAAAGAAACTGCTAAATTATTTTCAGCAACACGTTTTATATTACATTATTCTTGAAAAATTGGATGTGAAAACTATTTTTTGTATGTCAAAATTGAGTTTTAAGATAAATGTAATGAAAATTATTGAAGCTCTTCTAACTTTTTAAATAAACTTTTTTGCTGCAATTTTTTAAAGATTTTATTTATTTATTTTCAGAGAGAGGAGAAGGGAGGGAGAAAGAGCAATGTATGGTTGCCTCTCACATGGCCCTCACTGGGGACCTGGACCGCAACCCAGGCATGTGCCCCGACTGGGAATCGAACCTGGACCCTCTGGTTCCCAGCCCGTGCTCAATCCACTGAGCTACACCAGCCGGGCGTTAAAGATTTTATTTATTTATTTTTGTATTTTATTGTAAAAAAATATTTTGCTAAGAAATAATTATGTCATACAATAAAGTCTTTATACACTAAACAAAATGGGTTCTTGAGGCTCAATCAATGACATTATCATTATTTCCTTATTGTTAATGATTTCAATGAAAAAGAAACAACAAAAATACCCCCTGCAATAATCAGGTTGACTTTGACAAGTGAAGAGAGGTAAAACAATTTACAAGACTCAAAAAGTAATCATAAGCAAATAATATATTAAAGCTTTAATTATAATTGAGATAAGTCCAAGAAAATAAATGATGGTACTTTTTACAAGAATATTACAGGTTCTTCAAAATAAATGATTCACTTTTTACAAGAATATTACAGGTTCTGTACACCTAATGGCACATCAAGAATATGAAAATACAAGTTTAAGTACAAAGGCATTATACATATTAAATTAAAATGAAATCAAGGAATTAGGCTCAACCTAGAATAATTATCAATTTGATTTTCTTTGTAGATTATTTAATAATGTTTTCAATTTTTACTGTATGGTTTTGCAGTCATAATAAGTTAATCCATGTAACAAAGTTTATTTAAATTTAAAGTGGGAGCTATGACTAAATAGATGATAGGTAAATGATATTTCCAAAGAATTCATTCTTTGGAAGTGTTTTAAAAGAGAACATTTTCAGGGAATCTAAACATATTTATCTGGGAATGTTTTATGTGGTGCTTAGTTTTAGAATGTAATTTCTAGGAACCCAAAGATAATAATACATACTGATATTTGCTTTATTATTGGTCTAAATGCCATTGACATTCATAAATATATGTGTACACACATATTTACACACACAGACACCAATACCGATATTCACAAATCTATATACACGCATTAGCTACTTTTAGCTGTGAGTAATAGATGTTCTCTTTCATATAGTGTTCTGGGGTTTGTGTCAAAAAGTAGGCATTTACTACATAATGTAAATAAAGCAGACAGCGAGAATTTTGCATTAGTTTCCCACATTCCAACTTTCCACAGAGCAACACAGTGAGGGCTAGAGGACTATGGGTTCCTACATGAAGAGGAACACCCGAATTTTGAGATTCAGACTTTTTAAGGACTGCTGGCATATCTACCTCTCTCCTCTGTGGATATATATGGAGAAAAATCCCCTATTTCTATAGTGTAAACAAGTTATCTTTGGGGAATGCTGGGGGTGGTCCCTACGTTTTTACAAACTGAGGGGTAAACAAATGGTTCCAAGGGAATAGGTGGGGAGATGTTTCCTATTTTTCTTACAGCTTTTCAGCTTCCATTGCCCAAACTGTATAGAACATTCAGGAACACCAAGAAACACACACACATAAATTTCTCCCAAAATATTCACTCTTTAGTGTTACATGGTCTGGCCCCTGGCAAATTTTCCCAACTATATACCACTCTGTCTACCACTGTGATTAATATAATCCACACTGTCTGGTACCACATCTGTTCGACTCATTATATGCAACTCTTATTTAAGGACAAGTGTGGCCATGAATCTAATTAGAAAGCTTCTGTACAGCTTAAAGGAAATTGCCAAAATGAAAAGGGAGCTGACTGTATGGGAGAACATATTTGCCAATGATACATCAGACAAGGGATTGATAACCAAAATATATAAATAACTCATATGACTCAATACCAGGAAGACAAACAATCTGATTAAAAATGGGCAAAGGACCTGAATAGACACTTCTCCAAGGAAGACATATAGATGACCCATAGACATGAATAAGTGCTCAACATCACTAGACATAACAGAGATGCAAATTGAAATCACAATGAGATATCACCTCACACCAGTCAGAATGGCTATCATTAATAAATCAACAAAAAAGAAGTGCTGATGACAATGTGGAGAAAAGTGAACCCTAGTGCTCTGTTGGTAGGAATGCAGACTGGTACAGTCACAGTACAAAACAGTATAGAATTTCCTCAAACAACTAAAACTGGAATTGCCTTTTGATTCAGTGATTCCACTGCTGGGAATAGAGCCCAAGAAGCCCAAATCACCTATTCAAAAGAACTTCAGTACCACATGTTCATAGAAGCATTAGAAACAGCCTAAGTGCCCATCAATAAATGAGAGGATCAAAACCTTGTGGTACATTTGCACAATGGAATACTATGCAGCAGAAAGAAAGAAGGAGCTCCTACCTTTCACCACAGCATGGATGGAACTGGAGAGCATTACGCTAACTGAAATCAGTGGGGCGGTGAAAGACAAATAGCATATGATCTCACATATAAGAGGAAACTAATGAATAAAAGTACATTAATGAGCAGAAACATGGAACAGACTGAAAGCAACCAGAGGGGAAGGAGGAAGGGGATAATGGTGGGAAGAAGGGGAAGGGTCTAGTCAAAGAACACCACGTATGAATGACCCATATGGACAACAGTGTGGGGACTGACAGTGGGAGCAGCGGCTGGGCTCGGCAGAGGAGGGCAAAGGGGGAAAAACTGGGACAACTGTAATCAAATAACAATAAAAAATTTAAAAAACCCAAAAAACATAAACCCATTTGAAAGAAAAAATGCATTATTGAATGATAAAACACTGGTTTTTAATAACAAAGCAGAAGACAAGCATTTTCCATAATGGGCAGCACAGAAAAATACCTAAACAATAGAAAGCTATTATTAATTTTGGATGTATAGCATTTTCTTCTATGTTTAAAAACATGTCAATAATACTTAGTTGATTTTGAATCCATGTAAAATACGTAGAAAATAGTCTCTGTTATTTCTAATAATTGGTCTTGAAATGTTCTTTGCCCAACTGAATCAATAAGACAGCTAAGAAATATTTCTATAACTTATTCCATTTTTTAATAGTGTCCTATACTGACTATGCATTTTGGTGCCCTCCTACATCCGTCATCATGCATTTATCATTGTTTTATTTTATTGCATATTTTTTAAAATATGGGCTTCCATTAGTTTTCATTATGCATGCTTTTCTACTCCATGCTGTATTTAAAATAATAGAACCCAAGAGGGTTATGTTGCTGATGTATACAACTTCCATAAGTAATGCCCGCCCGTGATCTTTAAACCTCCTCTAATGTTGTGTGTTCAACAGACTAGATTAGGTTTATTCTCTTATCATTACAGGAAGCCACCAATCCACTTTGCAGCCATAAAATGGATATACTGTTTTGAAAGTTTATCATTGAATAAAATTTTTGAAATCAATTAAAGTTCATTACATTTTTTTTAAATAGGAAAGTGTTAACATACCACAATGTAGACAAATGAGAGTGATAGCTTTGCTAATAGGGTGCATCTGTGTCCCAGAGTATCATGAGGTATTGAATAAAAGGCTTTGTCAAAACATTGTCATAAATAAGAAAAATGCAATTATGTTGAAAACATAAATTTCCATGTTGTTGTACAGCTTTAATTACCTGGAACGCTCTCCCCACAATTGTCATCTGGCAGATTTTCAGTCATCTTTAAGAGTCAACACGTCTTTCACAAACATTGTAAAACTTTTCACGATTACACCAAGTGGCTCTTTCCACTCCCCCTACACAGCTAAAGACCTGTACCAATGAGCTTTGTACCTCCAGGTACTGAATGAAAGCACTTATGAGTTAATGAAAGAGATGAATAAGATAATGTTTGTTTTGTTTTATAATATGTTCTTATTGTATGTGGAATCTTTCACAAGGAGAGTAAATTTTTAAAAAAGCAAATTCTTAAAGCAGGTAAAATGAATGTGAGCAAAACACTAATACCCAATAAAAGCAACACAAATGACTGATATAATTATGAATGATCTAAACTGCAAAAGTCCTGAGTTAAACGCGCAGCATACAGTAATTTAGTGATCCCTCTGCCAAATCCCTTTCCCTCAGTCCAGACTTAACACGTAGTCTCAGGTCCTGCAACAATCTTTTCCTAGTTTCATCCTAACATGCATGACAAAGTACTGTAATTTTTTCTACTTGTTTCCCGTATACCAAGGACCATCTTTAAAAGATGACACAGTTCTAACTTATGGTTATATATGTTTATTTCCAGCATAAATTTCTGAGTATTTTATATTTGCAATTAATAATGAATGAATGAAAAAATAAATTATTGCATGGTTATGCATTATCACTAAGCAGTAATGTCCTTGTAGAGCCATCTTGCCATAGCATTTTTTATAAAACTTCCTGTTCTGAAAAGATGAGAAGATAATAAATTCTAAAAACTTTGTTTTAAATCATTTTAAATACTCTGTCAGATTGCCTAGGTTTTGTAATTTTCATTCTATCTAATATATTACATGAGTTTTGGGTCTATCACAAAATCATTTGAGTTTTATGGAACATACATTGTGTGTGGAGGGAAAGAATAAGAACAGTCTTTTTTAACTATTGAGAAATTTATAACTCTTTATAGAGTTTCTTTTTGTTAATTTTAACACGAATATTGGAAATGTTATTACATGATAATTTTTCTTTGTTTTAGTAACCAAGTTGTTAATGTAAAATCATTGCCTCAATTTTAAATATTATAAATAATGCGGGCTGTGGAATTTTTACTGATATATTTTCATTTGTTTTCTTGACCATGCAATCTTTTAACCCATAACAATGGTTTTGATTTTTATTATTTTTTGTTGTTATGTGTTTTTCTATGCCATATTAGATCCCTCATAGATCATTTGTTATTTGAAGGCAGGAGTAGGAGTGGTCTTGCAACAAGGTTCTGTCAGAAACCGACATCTCCAAGTTGAAGTACAGTGTATTCTTTCATGCAGTTATCCTCTGCATCGGCATACACAGAAACACTTCCTTTTTGGTCCTTCTGTTTTATGATCCAAGATTCTTCATTTGTGTCAAATGTGAGGTATTCTCAGGTTCCTTGCTCAGTGTTTAATAAGTCAGAAAACCATTTGCTATGCTGACTCATCAGTTAGCTGCATAGGAAAACTATGGGCGAGTTTGCCAATGGTAGATTCACTTAGTCATCTTACAGACATCTCTGTCCTTGTTTCTGGATTAAGTGTATGAGCCTGTATCACTTTTTATGACCTGGCATAGAAAGTCACATATTGTTTCTACTGCATTCTATTCATTAAAGAAGTTACAATGGCTCAAAAAAGTTCGAAAACCAAGGGCATGAATTCTATCTCTTCAAAAGAATGTGGCAGGGGCAGGAACAGCATATGCTATTGAACTTGTTAATTTTTAAAATTATTTTGTTGTTATTCAAGTACAGTTGTATGCATTTAACCTCCACCACTCTACTGAAAATATTATTGCAGTCATTTCTGGAATTTGAACTTGTCACAGTATGCTCTCTCAATACACATACAAAAAATAAATTTCACATTCTGCTTCCATGCAAAATACACTCTCTCCAAACCCATTCATCTTATTCGATGACATTATTAGGCCTAGCTGAGAGGTTTAAGAACCTTGTTATTTAAGTCAGATCCCGGTGTGGATGAATCTTCCCAGCAAATACTGTGGCTTTTCTCCTTGAGTATCATTTTTCTCACTTGGAAGATGTGTGATTTAAAGACTTATGTATTTTTGCACACAAACAATCTATATACACTGGTGGAACAGACATGAGAAAACTGCTTTAGATACTCCCTTCAGAAAAGGAGACAATGCAACAGTCAGTGACCCAGACCAAATCCGAAATCCCACCAGACACGCTGTCCTCTATTTAATTAGGACATTGGCCTTCTCCCCGAAGCACCTCTTGCTTAAGTACCTGTAAAGCTGCTGTGTAGGACAATGTCCTTACTATTCAAATGAACTCTATTATTTAAAGAGAGAGGATGTACAAAGCACAGGCTTTGAGATTCATAAAGAGTTTTGGTCTATTTAAAGTAGTGTACGAAGCGTTGCCTCAAATCTGGTTTCTTGACTAAAGGTTTCAGAGCGATTACCTAGGCTTCATATTTATACGGCCCAAATTAAGAGTGGAGGATAACCTGGACTGAACTTTGCCTAGAGTCACATCTTCATTTTAGCATTGTTTGTCTTGTGGACAGGATGAGAATGAGTAAGAGTTCACTTTTCTATCCTAGCACTTTCTGCTTCTTGACATGTCCCAGTTCTATCAGTAACTTATCTTTATTTCTCAGATGGTTGAGCCTACAATACACAATGACACATTGCTGGGACGTCCACATTCAGGTGTTCCGGCCAACATCCTCCACTAATATCCCACTGACACAGCATCGACTCTCCAAACAGGCTTTCCTGATTCTAGTTCTCGGCCTTTGAGGCAACCAGCATTTGCGGAATGGAGAAATGATGAGCCACACCTGCTGAGTTTTTCCCAACTTGCATATTCATGAGTAAAACAAATGTTGTTCCTCTAAGCCATTACATTTCAGAGTGATTACTTATGCAGCAATAGATAGTGGATTTATATCTTACTTAAGATATCTTTAACTATCTCCTTTTCAATCCCCCCAAAGAAATTAATATTGATAAACATCATAAGTAAATTTGATATTTCATTAAATATAAATTATTCAGGCAATTAATCATGGCAGCAAAAAAGGCTATGCATTCTAAGAAATGTTTCCCTGTATGGAAATTGGAATCATCTTTTATTACTTTGCAGGGAATTATCCACGATTCATTTATTCAGCAAAGTGTCATCAACTGACTGGGAGTTTAATAGCTTCTTGATTATAACTCATTGAGCACAATGGTGGGACTTTAAACTATTGTAAAGGTAACACTGTGTCTTACAGGTAATATGTCCATAAATTTTAAAGGCGTTTTCTCCAGTGACTAATTTTGCTAGCTTATTATTTTTTATTGTTTAAACTTGTAAATCTCTATGTTGTGGCTCTGTAGAGTAGTTATTTCTTAAGTAGAAATAACCTATGTCCTCTCAAAGAAATTTAGTTCCTCTCAGGAAGGGTATGTTAAAGTAAAATAATGCCCTAATCTCTAAAATAAAGTAACAGAAAGAAAAAAGAAAACATCTCCCCTGAAATTTTGACACGCTTTATTATTGTAGTTTACAGTTAGATAAAACTTCATTTTACTCATAACATATTATACAAAGTAAAAATATGTTCTATTACTCAACTTGACCCAGATACAAAAAAGAATAGGACCATGATCACAAACAATGATTACTACAGACATTTTAAAAGCTCTCAGTATTTGCTAGGCACTGCTATAAATGTGTCACATCTATATTGATATTCTTTGCAAATTTGACTCATGGATTTGAACCTGGTCAGAGATAAACCATATTCATGTGAGTCATGCAAACAATACTCATTCTGTTTTCAGATATGATGTAGGTTTTAAGAGACAGACTTTGGTGCCAAATGTATGTGAGTTAATATGTTGTTTCATCATATACCTTCTCTGTAACTATCAAGAAATTATAAAGTTTTTTCTAAATCTCAATATGTAGAGCTACCAAATGGAGATAATATAATAATATGTGACTCATAGAATCAAATAGGATCATTTAAGTGATGCTATATTGAGGACCATTGGAAATGAGGTAATTTGTTATGACCAATTGAGATGAATAAAATTCTAATTCAGGATAAATAGACACTCAATTAATTATGTAAATAAATTTAATATGGTATGAGAGACTTACATATTATGTTACAGCTGGAATTGTGTCCCCTGAAACCCAAAGTGACTGTATTTGGGGATATAGGTTTTCATGAGATAATAAAAATTAAATGAGGTCATGATGATGGGGTCCTAATCCAATAGGATTTATACTCTCATAAGAAGAAACCTCTCTCTGCCGCTTCTCTGCACACTCTGAGGGAAAGCCACATGAGGACAGAGTGAGAGGTGGTTGACTGCAAGCCAAGAAGAGAATCCTCATCCTGCTGGCTCTTCCGTATTGAACGTTCAGTCCCCAGAACTATGAAAAATAAAATTTCAATGGCTTAGGCAGTTCAGTCTCTTTTGTCTGTATGGCAGCCCTAGCAGATAGATCACAGAGCTTAATACAAAGGGCTGAGCGCTGTGGCAGGAAATGATACAAATATGGACTTAGGACAGGTTAGAAGCTGAAAGTGTTTTCAGGGAAATGCTAGAAAGAGGAACTTTAAGAGCAATTCTGGTAATAGCTCTGTAAGAAAAAAGAGGTTAAGAGAAAACTCCCATCTTCCTAGAGAATATGTTAATAATCAGGAAAAGAATACTGGTAACAATATGGACAGTGAAGATGATTTTGATGAAGTTTCAGTCAGAAATGAGAAACATTTATTGGCAGCTGAAGGAAAGGTAGTTGTTTTATAAAATGGCAAAGAAGTTGACTGTTGAATTGTATTCATGACCTATTTTTTCTGGAACATAGAACTAGTGATCAATGAGATTCCCGAGCAGTGTTGAAAGAGCCTATTTGTTTCTCCCGACTGCTCACAGTGAAATGTGAGAAGAGATAGATGAATTGAAAAAGGAATTGCTAAGTAAAATGGAACCAGAACTTCAAGATGCAGGAAAAAAATGAGCAAGCAGATTCTGAAGAGAATATCAAAGTTGGTGCTGTAATATCAATTGATAAAGATCTTACGGGATTATATGAAAGAAACACTGCTAGTTTGAACTGAAGGGGATTGAGACGAGATGAAATGAAGGCTGTCAGACTCCTTGGATTTGGCAGACCAGCATGATACAGCTATTCGGCTATGAACCTGTGCTATTCTTCATGAAGATTAAAAAAAACAAAAACAAAAAAAGACCTGGAGTTGATCTGGAGATCATCAGGGCCAGCAACTTGGTTTCAGCAGGCCAGATATCCTTTGCGCCACGCCTTGGGGACAGGACTGCCCTTCGGGGCCAAGGTGGGAGGACTGCCAAGGCCTTGGGGGCAGGGTGCTGGCCAGTCAGAGCTGAAGAGGCTGAATGAAGCCTTGCTGGGCAGAGCCAGGGGCCCTTTGCTGCCTATAGATGTGGAGCTGACACCGATGGGCCTGAAGAAAAGAGCATCGGGCCAAAGGGGATTATTCTCAAACCTTAATTGGCCTTGCTAAATTCTGGGCTCACTTGAGTCCACACTGATTCCTTCTTCCCTATTCCTTCCTTTTGTAATGGGAGCATCTATTCTTTGCCTATGCCATCCTACCATTGTATTTTAAAAGGACAGAACCAGTCTTGTTTCACAGGTCCACAGCTGAAGATAAACTTTCCCTCCAGACAAGTTGTACCTCAAGTCTTACCCATAATCAGATTTACATACTTTGACGAGGCTCGGAACTTTACACTTTAGAAGGGTTTTGTTGTTGTTGTTGTTTAAACACTTTACTTATTTTTAGAGAGAGGGGAAGGGAAGGAGGAAGAGAGGGAGAGAAACATCAATGTGTGGTTGCCTCACATGCGCTCCCCTCCACTGGGGACCTGGCCCGAAACCCAGGCCTCTGCCCTAGACTGGGAATCGAACTGGGACCCTTTGGTTTGCAGGCTGGCATTCAATGAGCTACCCCAGCCAGGGCATACACTTCAGAGTTAATGCTGGAATGAGTTAAGGCTTCAAGGCATTTGGAATGGAATGAATGTATGTTGCATGCAAGAAGAACATAAATATTGAAGAGCCAGAGGCAGATACTATGGACTGAATTGTGTTGCTCCGAAATTTATATGTTGAAGTCCTAACCCCTCAATGTGACAGGGCTTGGAGAAAGTAATTAAGGTTAAACGAGGTCATAAGGGTAGGGTCCTGATCTGTTAGAACTGGTGATTTCCTAAGAGTTAGAAAGAGATCAGTCTTTTTCCTTCCTCAGGCACACACCCTGGAAAGGTCATGTGAGAACACAATGAGAAGGCAGCTTTCTGCAAACCAGGAAGAACATCTTCACAAGTCATCAACCCTGAAGGGAACATCAAACTTCAGTCTCTAGAACTGTGAGTAAATAAACTTTGTTTGCTTAAATCACCTAGTCCACGATACTTTATTTGGCAGCCTAAACAGACAAAGATATTAACATGATATTTTGAAAATAATCAAGCTCCCCAACTATGTACATAAATTTATTAATAATTTTGAGTCATTTCCTATTTATAATCTCACTGTCTTCATATTTTTAATGTCCCGTTTCTAAAACATCTCTGTTTTACCTATTTTTATTATATTTCGTTTTCCCCCAATTCTTCTGTCCTGTACGGTTACTGTGAGAATTAAATAATCAAAGACAGACAACAGGCAGTTCAGAGCCTGGACTACAGCAATCCTTTAATTGCACCAGGATTTTTTCTACTAATACCTCTCAAGTACCAAACTATGATAGTCATCTTTGCAATCTTTGCTCCAACCCCAATAAGCTACTTATAATTCCTGTGATGGGCCATATTCTGTTTATCTTTTATCCTTTGCAATGGAAGTTGTCTTTTCATAAATGCTTCCTTTTTGATATCTTTGCAGGGACCTAGATTTCACATTATTAATTCCTTTCCACATTAGAGTTTATTAAAGTTCTTTTTTTCATGTTTTTGTTTTATGTAGTCCATGTTTATTTAAATTTAGTTATATGTTTACTGTTTTCCTTACCTGTATCATTTATTATTTTAAATTTACCACATTAGAATATATGCTATGCTGTTATGTTTTCCTTCTCTCAAAAATTCTGAAAGGCAGAACTTTTATCCATTTCTCCAACCATATACACAGCAGGTTGTCCAGGCCTAGTACACAGTAGATAGTAAGTAATTTGTTGAATGAATTAATAAACTGAAATAACACTTTCCTTCATTTTTTTCCTTTGCTTTTCATTATTTTTTCATTCCACAAATAATTTTTTATTACCTAACAGTTACAGATAATGGAGATAAATTTAAAAAATGAAGAAAATATAGTTGTCATCATTAAAGATCAGTGGATTACAAGTATAACTGGGACGTTAAGACATCTGAGTAAATATTTTGAAATTTTATTCAATGCCTTTGGCAAGTAATTGGTTGAACAAGATGTAATAAAAATAATATATAAACAACTTTTGTAACTGGTACATTTTTGTATAGCTAATAAGAATTTTGAAAAATAAAGGAGATATAGAAATCAGGACTTTTATATATATATTTTTTTCATCAGATGTATAATTTAATCAAACACTGTACATAACAAATTGAAATGCCTCCTGATACAAACATTATGATGTCTAATTGAAAATTGAAAGTACTGGAAAATGAAAGAAAATTCTGGAATTAAAGATTTGGTACTTTGGCCACAAACTATTTATCTTTTAGTGAGTTTAAAATGTTTTATCTCTCATACCTTTGTAGTTTTAGATAAACAGATGGTGAAGAGTGATCTGACAACAGGAAAAATATTAGAAAAATTTATTTATGGCATAATTAGTTGAAAATATGTACACTATTATATGTAGAGCCACTCCCAAGATGTTAAAATATTTAAATAATTTTATAATATTTACAGTGGAGGCCAAAATTACAAAAATAAATTACTATAGAAATTATCAAAATCTCTATTGCACACTAATTAAGTCAACAAATTAATTAGAAGGTCTGAGTAGGTGTTTGGGTAACAATTTATTACTTACCCAGCCCTGAATACACACACAGTAACACGTCTTCGCACATTTAACATATGTTATCTTTTGATCTTAGTTGAAAAAAGGTACTGCTCAATTTTTTTAAGGCTTCAGAGTTCAAAGTCAGATCTATATGTCTATCTATATATTAAATTAGTGTTTATTGGCATTGCACATATAGATGTTAAGGATCAAAGAAAACCCCATAAGTTTCTGCATGTTTCAACTGATTTGGGTGAAGGAAATTAATACAAATAATTGCACATAACAGCAAGCAGCTGCATTAATTCAAGATAATAGTTATGATTTACTCTGCATTATCAGTTTCTATGCTTGTCCATGGAGAAAATTACAGGCCTGGGGCGAATTCATGGTCATGCATACTCCTGGACCGTTATTAATGCAAAATTCCAGAATGCACACACTAAAGATTTTGTTATTAATGAAGGAGAATAAAATAAATATATTTATTATCATTTATGTGATAATGGCTTGCGGAATACATTTTTCCATTTATGTTCACAGAACCACTTCAGGAACCAAAACGGTTCGTTTTTGTTTCAGCTTTTGGTAGGGCCACTACTTTCTTCTTTCCCCTTTTGTCCCTTCATTTCAGAAATAAGTTTCTGTATACATTGTAATTTTAGTTTGCTTTTTAATTAATCCTCTCTCACTCGACCCCTCCATGGTAAATTATATAATAACCACTGAATTTGCAGAATTTAAAAATTAACTTTTTCCATTTAAAGGAGAGAAAATTTGGAGCTAGTCTAGACCAAGTGAAAGACCTTGATTAGCTCTAAAATAGTTAAGTGAAATTATGTTCAGGGAAGAGAAACATCAGTTGCAACTGGGAGATCTGTTTTAACATTGTTCCCAGCCCACTACCGACGTTCTACTGTCTGAGAATCTAAGTGGCAGAGTCCTTCTTGATAATTCATGGATCATTTGAGATGTTGAGTTACCTCAGATCTTTTTCAAATAAGTAAATAACATCCATGTGAAAATATGGATAAAGAAAAAAAAAGAAATGCGCTTGTTGACAGTAATACTTTTTTTTTGTATTAAAGATTTAAAAGGTCTGTGACCTGTGACATTAATTATCAGTGCCCTCTTTTTTCTCTACCCTCTCGCTGTCTTTTCTTCTCATTTTACTCTCTCTGTGTTTTTCTTGTATTGTTTTGCATTTGGATTCAGTATTGCCTTTAAATAATAGCCTGAACTCTGTCAATAACTTTTTGTGAATCCTAAGATACAATTAATAAGAAAATCGGTGTCACAGTAAGCTTGGTAGCTCATTCATTACATACCGGAGTGGAGTAATACAGGCAATCAAATTGTTATACCTGTCACAGATTTCCTATATATATTCATCAGTCTTGACTTGTCTCTCTATATTTGTCAATATAGAAGTTGATTCAACAACATTTCAAAGTCAGGAATTGGAGGTAGAAGTTTATTTCCCTGAGACAAAAGAGTGAGAATTATAAAAGCAAAAGTTATGTACCTTTAAAACTATTTGCTTTATGTTCCAGATAAACATTTATTTTTTTCTTTTGAAAAAGGTGATCTGACAATAGAGAAGAAAGTTAAGAGAGATAAGAGAAGAAATATGTGCAGTGAAACACAGGAGAGACAATGAGATGCTTAAAGAGAATTTAAAACTAGTTTCTTCTGCTTTGTTAATTCAAAAAAATCGGATTTTGGTATTACGTGAGTGTTTAGAGATACTGGTAGGCAAAGACAGACATCAAGAGGACTGAGTATTATTCCAGTTACAAAACTGAATTTCTCCTGAATCCATCCTATTTCCAGAGCAAACACCTCAGTGCAAGCCCTCATTACCATTCCCCTCATCTCTGGTAATCGGTCTCCCTGCATCAGTATCTTTTGTCAATTTACCTTCCATAGACATATATGTGGCTTACTCTTCTTGCAGGGCTTCTAATAAACTTTACTTCTCTGCTTAATGTATTGATTTAATATCTTCCTTCTTTTCTTGTCTAGTTATAAACAATTCTTAAGCCAGATACTGAGAACAATGTGTACAATTACATCAGCTCCCCTATGCTATTCCTGCTCTTCTGCTGTTCCCCTAACCATATGTAGTGCTTCAGTCAAATCCAGCTAGTTACTAAGGTTTCTAATTCCTTCGGTACACAAGGTGCTCTCCAGTATATCCCATTGTTTTCTCCTCTAGTACAGAAATTTTATCTTTTGAAAACATAATATAAAGCTTGCGTGATTTTTATAATTTTTAAGTGTCATGTTAATTAAGCCAATTTTTATACGTACTTTCTTTAAAAGATTGTGAAGTATTTGAGAAGTTATTAATTGATGTGCATTCATTCAAAATATTTAATCAGAAATTATGTTTCAGCCATAATTTCATACAACATGATGCTGTAGTCACAGAATTCATGGACTGGTTGGAGTTTACAGTAAGTATTTGAATCAGTTGTAACACGAGACAGAAATACCATGAACACAGTGAGCATCAATATATGAATATATATGTATACATTCTAACTGAAAAATAAAATTTTGATAGCAGGCTTTTCCATTTATACACTTTTATGTTTTATGGTCTCCTTTCCCTTGGTGCTGATCTATGTTTTTTCTTTTGTTCACTATTTCCATATGCAACACCACCTTGTAGTACATATAACATTACCAACATTATCACATAAAGGAAAACAGTATTGTGAAAATAACCCCTCCCATCCATTACCAATATTTATGTAAATTGTTGAATTCAGAACATTTGAGATGTGTTTTGTTCTGAATCAGGCTTTAAACTCCTTCACATGCAGATATTTATTCATGGCATTTCAGAAGAGAGCATTTTTGTCAAACCACAGTGTAAAATTTAGGTAAATCTATAAAGTCTAGCAAATGGATTATGCCTGGAAGTATACAGAGAGCAAATATTTCCTCTGACATGGAGAGTTGCTAAATTTTGCACAATCCTCCTGTTTTCAACTGGCCCACGACTCTGCTGCCAAGTCATCTGTAATATAACCTCATAGAGTGTTGAAAGTAGGAAAAACGGCACTGAGGTGTATTCTAAAAGAAGCTCATTCTCCCTTCCCGCTATAAAACGGATGCCAAACACAAATGGTAGAGATGTCCGGGCTTCTACCACTGTCGTGACATTCCAAATGCTGTAACAGATCACTGGAAAAGGTTAAAGCACACCTCTAAGCTGAGGCAGCAAAACCTCTAGTCTCTTTCTAAATGCTTTTTTCACAACATTAAGTTATTGAGCCCACTTAATTTTTGTGAACTTGCTGACAGAATAAATTGAGTAGAGGTATACAATTAGATGAAAAGAAAATGGGAGAATCATCTCAAAACCGTTAGCAGCAATTTTGTTATAAAAAATCACCACAGTATCATGACACATTTATATAGCTGAGGGAGTTATTTATTTTGAATGTACATCTTATTCATTTCTCTGTTGAATGTACATTTCATTATTCATTTTTCAAGGTAGCTTGAAAATAATGAATTTAAAAAGTTCTCTCATCATACTAAAGCGATATACCTCCTTAAACTGAAGAATTATATCCAAATTAAAAGATCTTTAACTGAAGTGCTAATAATACTTTAAAAGAGAAACAAAAATACGACCTCTAATTTACTTATTTAGGGAATTTGTAAGAAAAATAGCATTTGTGATTGTTCCTTAGTTTTCAGAATAATAGACCAAAATTTAATCTAGAGAAATTTCATTGGGGAATAGATTTAATGCAGATCAAGGAGTTCTGGAGAAATAGTGTAAAATTATTTTTAGTTCTTAAACCATAATGATTTCTAATTAAGACAAAACACATGGGGTAAATAATCTCAATATATTATTGTTTGTTTATATATTGATTTTTTCTCATAATCTATACTTGTGTCTCAATTTTTACATTATTGAATTGATTCTTGACATAGAGTTTCAAGTCTTTACTATGTAATTTATACACAACCTTTTCACATAAACAGCAAAAATATGCATTCTCTGCTGTTCCAAATGAGGAAATTTGAAGTAATTTTTGAATCAACAGCTTCCAAAAATCTATGTACTCAAACTGATTGGTTAATACCTTTGACTCTACTGTCTCTTCACTCCTTTGTCATGGATTTGTCATAGATCAATGACTTATGTCATTCGGGTATAATCATGCTTCATATTTGTATTATTAAAATGCTTTCTGCAAAATTCCCCTATATAAGTTCATGAAAAATTTATGAACATACAAAAGTATCCTCAGCATCTCTTAATTTGATAGCACAGCCATACCACCACTGAACATATGTCTAAAACTTTTCTTCTCCCTGACCATAGCAAGAACCTTATGGAGACAATGCATATGCTTGTTTTATTCTGATTTTAGATTCAACTCTTTACTTTTAATAGAAAAATCTCTTGAGATATATCACATTATTTTATATTAATTAACATTTGGGTTTTTACTGTATGTGTCAAGTTCAATGTTAGTTTTCATAAATCACATTGCAAACAAGATCTGAAATTATAGTGCTTTATGTGTTCTAAACCCTACACTAGATTTCTCTCTTGAATAATTTACATGAACCCAAGAATAATCTCAAATTAATGGTAATGAATGCTGTTTATGGCAATTACATAGAGGCATTTATTGAATCAATAAATCAGTTACAACAATGTAACTCTTTCCAAATCAATCATAACTTGTTTTCTCTAACTTGTTATTAAAGGTCACATTCCAAATAGAAGAACACCAAAATCAGTGGCTGTCTAAATTTATAACACATGTCTTTTACCCTTAGAGAGTACTTCCTTAATTCAGATTTATGGAATGGAGGTAAAAATTAATTCCTGAAGGATTTAGACTATGGAAATATGGAGTTGAAGTGAAGAAATGTTTGAAGAGGAAAGGGCAATCTTGCAATATAATTTTTTTCCATGTAGGTTCCCTTCCTTAAGTTTTTCCTCCCTTCCTTCCTTCTTTTCATCCTCACTTAAGGATATGTTTATTAATTTGAGAAAGAGAGACATTAATGTGAGAGAGAAACATCAACTGATCAGTTTTGTATGAGCTCTAACCAGGTATCAAACCCACGACCTAGGCATGTGCCCTGACCATGGATTGAATCTGCAACCTTTTGGTTTATGGGAGGACATTCCAACCAACTTAGTCACCATGCCAGGGATCACATAGGTTTTCTTATAGCATTGAGAAAGAGTGATTACTGAAGAACACAATCTAATTATCTAAATCTTAGAAGCATTTCTCTCATGACTTATTTTCACATAAATTGGGAAACTCCTGATAATTTTGGCATCGTATATTATGCCAAACTATTATCCTACTAATGTTGAACATGGGTGAGTAGTAAATAAATTAGCAAGCTGTTCTTTTTCATTATTAACTTGGTTAATTAATATAACCACAAACCTACATTTATGTTCAAAGATAAATTGTGAATTATTCTGTAGTGGTCTCTCCAAATGGAAAACTATATTGTCCAATGTTTCCATTTTCTGTTGTTGTGATAACAAACTGCCCCAAGCACAGAGCCATAAAACAACACAAATGCATGACCTTACAGTTCTGGAGATCAGGCGTCTGACCTGGATTCCAGCAGGCTGTAGAAGAAAGACAAATTTCAAGCTCATATGTGTGTTCACAGAATCCAGTTTTACGTGTTTGTAGGACTAGATATCAGTTTCCTTGTAGGCTCTCAGGTGCAGATTAACTTTTTCCCCTATAAACCTCTCTGCATTCTTTTTACAAAGTATCTATAATTCAGAACCAACCATGAGGTGTCAAATCTTTCTCTCACTGCCACCTTTTGGACTCTTTTTCCCTCATTGCATCTCTAGGCTAGAGCTGGACAATATTCTCTATTTTTAAGGACTCATGTAGTTATACTGGACCACTCCCAGGTAATTCAAGATAATACCTTCTTCTCAAAATGCCTACTTCGATCACATCTGCAGTTGCTTTGGCCATGTAAGATAACATATGCACAGGTGCTGGGAATGAGGGAATGGGCACCGTTTGGTAGCCAAAGGAGAGGGCATTATTCTCTCTACCCTTTTGTAAATCAGCTAATACTTTTACTATGTTCTCATAATCACTATTTCAAAAATACTAACAAGTGTTTATCTCTTCTAGATATCCACCTTCCCAAGCCAAACCTTAAACACTTCCAGTCCCCTTTACTTCATCTAATGTTGACAAAAGCAATTAGAGGGCTTGGGAGTTGGTGTAAGATTTGGATTCACATAAATCAGCCAAATGAGTTAGGCTCTCTTCATAGAGGCATGTCTATGACTAATTTTATGTATACTGCCTCCTGTATTAGAGTCATTAATGTATATGTAATATTTAAGAGCAGCAAATTTTATTTTAAGAATATCCTTGTGTCAGAATCTCTCACAAGTCTAGAAAAACAGGATGTAAAGAACATACAATCAAGGATGTTTACCTGAGGAAGTTGTTGAGTGATTCAGGCTGCCTCTGTTCAGAGAGCAGTTCTATTCCCAAAGTGGGTAACTTGGGGCAAGTGATTTAAGCTTCAGTTTCTTCATCTAATGTGGACAATAACATCTATTGCATAGAGTTGTCATGAGGATTCATTCAGTCAGTGTGTGTGTGTGTGTGTATAGTTATATATATATGTATATGTGTGTGTGTGCGTGTGTGTGTATAACAAGGTAATTATGTTCTGTTATGTAAAACACTGTCTTACCAGTGCAGAGTAAATAATTCTTGCTGGCTTGATGGAGAGAAAGCCATATTTAGGAAGCCAACATGACAACAAACTGTGATAGGTCTCTAGAGGCTTGAGAAAAGCTTTCAGGACAGACAGCAAGCAAAGCACCAGAGCCCTCAGTAATGCAGATGTAAAGGAAGGACTTTTGACACCAACGTGAGTGTGCCTGGAAGCGAATGGTTCCAACTTCCAGATGTGTTATCAATCTGGCTACAATCAATGCGTGTGTGTGTGTGTGTGTGTACATAACACTTATATTTGTGGGGTAGACTGAAGCAGGTTTATATTTCTTCATATGGAAAAGTACATACTACAAGAATAAATAATAATGAGAACGAACCTATTTCTTGCACTTACAACTGTAAACCTACTTTTGCTCACCCATTGTGTGTGTTTGCACACACACACACACACACACACATACATACCAATTGTGTACAAATGGTATGTATATAAATAGGGAAATATACAAAATGATCTTACAGCTTATATGGACAGAAAAGGTAGAAAAATAACCAAAATAATTTTGAAAAGCAGAGCTCATTGTATATAAATTTATAATTAACATAAAATTATTGTGATTAATCAGTACAGTATAGGCACAAGGATAGACAATTAAAGCAATAAAATAGATTCAGGATTCCAAAGTGACCTGGATATACATGCATTGTTATACATTGGAAAGCGGCCCTGCAGAGTAGTGCAAAATGTACAGTCTTTAAAATCAAGGTATTGCATTAACTAAATAGTTTTGCGGAAAGCAACAAACTATGGATTCTATCATCTACCATACACGAAACCAATTTTTAATTAATTGTATTTCAAATTCAGTAGGTAAAATAATGCATATTTTTTTAGAAAATAGCATAGAATGAAATATCTAGGATCTTAGAATAGCCAGTAGTTTCTTTAACAGGTCATATAACACGAACAATAAAGTAAATGTAGATATATTGATTTGAACTGAAATTAAGTTCAGTTCAATTCTGTCTTTGAAATATGTCATTATATTAGTTTTCTATTGCTCTATAACAAATCGTCACAAACTAGTGGCTTAATACAATACATATTTATTATCTTCACGCGTCAGAAGTCAGGGAGCCATGTGGTTTGCTCAGGCTCGGATCAACGACGTGGTTTAATCTGTCTCAGAATTCAGTCCTTAACACTCCATGTAATAAAGAAAAAAGAACGATAGTCTCCAAGATTCACCGTTTTCCTTCACATGCACTGTTTCTGGTCCCGTATATCTGCACCTTCATGTTTTCGTGTCTTAGAAGTGCTTTAAGAATCACCAAAAGGGAAAAAAGGTTACGTTTCACCATGAACACTTCCAGTGATTGGTATCAGTCTAAAAACCACAGTGAGAAGGTCGACCTGCACAGTTATTTTCTGTTGATCTGGCAATCATTCGGATAAGTGGAAGCACAACTTTTTGTTTGAAAGTCAAACTAATGCGAGAATTAATTTGGTTTCCATCCATGTATGATCCATAAGACCCCGGGCAGATTACTAACAACCTTCTCATTAGTTGCAGGGTCTGGGCCCCTCTCTTTAATCGGAGTGTCTTCTAAAGCTGCTTTGACTAATACAACATAGAAAAAGTTACAGTATTGCCAGTTTTTAGGCCCATGTCTTAAGGAGATGACAGTTTAAACTTTCTATGTGCCTAAATCCAGTCTCCATTATTTGAGAAACTATATGCATTCCAGGGAAGAGGTCCTTGAGTTTCTCGGCTGCGTGCTAAGCTACATCCAATAACAAACTTGCCAGCCAGGAGAGTGAGGCATCTTCCAGGTCCATCCCCAGCTCCCGTCAGGCTCCCTAGCCGGCAGCACGCAGGGCACAGATGCAGTGTCGGGTGAAGTCCTTGAAGCTCTGACACACACAGACACACACACTGATACACAAAATAAAATTTTGGTGTATGCCAGAAGTTTTGGTGTTGTCTTTAATATAGCAATAAATAACCCAAATAATAAATGATCCAGAACTTTCTAAATAAGGTGCAGAATATTCATTCTTTCAAAGGAAGTGATGAAGAAGAAAAAAATTCAGACTGGGAAACTATCTAATTTGGGCTGAAGAGCATTTACTAATTTCAAAGCCAGCTTATAATATTTTATAGTACATACAAGGAATGCTGATAATCTATTAATAACTTAAAAATAAATAATAACAATGATAAATGTCTAATATAATGTATAGGTGAAGTCAGCTGCTCCTTACTTAAACTGGTCCTTTCCTTTTCAGAATGTAACATATTATGGGGAACCCCATCCTTTCCTCTTGTTCTGGAAAGCCCATCTGATTCCTTCGGCTCTCAAGGAATGGGACCTAGATTCTTGAATTGTTTCTCAAATATAGACTTTTAGCAACTCCATGCTGTCAAACTAATTTTGTTCTTCTATAATTGCATTAAGGCCAATTGCCATCTATTTGTAGTCTTTTAATTGTGTGTCTTACCCAAAGCCCAGGTTCAATAGATATAGAAATTCCTATTAATGCCGCAGTGTCTTCCTTTCTCTAAGTCTCTACTAAAACCTAATGTTAATTTTTAAACAGTTTCAGCTTTTGTTGATCGTTTGGCTTTCCAGATATACGTAGAGATGATTATTTGCTTTGGCATTTGGTATCTTTGCCAATAGCAGAAAGTATATAGCACAAATACTAACGTTCTTAAAATCTCCTTTAATCACTGAAAATTATTTATTTCTTGTAATGATAACAGCATTGGGCAAAACATGAATTGCCATTTTGAAACATTTTAATTGCATAAAGACTTTAAAATATTTATTCAGTGTACAGACTAAACTAGATATTTAAGTGTTCGAACATGCACTGTGGTTGCATAGCAACAAAGCAGGTTTTACTGTTGATTCTGAAGACAACGTCAAAGGATGGGACTTCATTTGTAATCTCTACAAAAGAAGGTTATTTTATATTAAAAATAAGTTATTTGAAAACAAAAATAAATCAATAGATATGTAAAGCAGAGAGATACAAAATGGCCATTTAAGTATATGTAATAATAACAAAATTATTTATGTTCAAACTGATGCTTGTTGAAAATTAACCGGAAAAATATAAATACTTATATTCTCTGAAAGGAATAAAGTTATTTACTGTCATTTTCTTACCGAGAGTTTTCTATTAAAAAGTTTATTTTTTTCAGTTAAATTTAGATGAATACAAAACACAAGAAATGTGATATTTCTGGGGAGTGTCAAACCACAAATGTGATTAACCAAAATGTTAAGTGGTCCAGAATTTTTTAAATAAGGTGGAGGATATTTATCCTTACAAAGGAAATAGCTATTGAAGGAGAAAAAAAATAGACTAGAAAACTATCTATTCTGGGCTAAAGACTATTAACTATTACTAAAAACACCTGAATATATTTTATAGTACATGGTATGAAATATTGAATATCTTTATTAGTAATTGTTAAAAATAAGCAATAACAATGTCTAATATAAGACAACTTATACAATAGTAAATATAATCATTTTAAAATATTTAATCCTATAAGAACAATACATATGTGTCTCATTCCTACAAATCCATAAAAAAATGAAGAAAAAGAGAACAAATAATAAACTGAAGCAATAAACCACCACTATTAACTATGTATTTTGGCATATGGAAAACAATTCTAAAAAAGCAAATCTGAGGGTACTTGAATATAATTATCCTGTTTCTGGTCAGGCTCTAAGTAAAAAGTGAAATTATAGGTGAGATTGTTTTAAAATATTTTTAGATATACACATCCCATAATTTATATGAAAACTTTAGCTATTATAAACTTAAATGCAGTTTTTGTGACTTTCATTATTCCCCAAAGCAAAAAGTTGCAGGTTCGATTCCAGTGGTCAAAGCACATGCCTGGATAGAAGACAAGGTCCCCCGTTGGGGGTGTGGGAGAGGCAACCAATGGATGTTTCTCTCACACACTGAGGTCCCTCTCTTTTTCTTTCTCCCCCTTTTCTCCTTGCTCAAAAAAATAAATGAAATCTTTAGAAAAAAAAGAAAGACATTCCAGTGAACTAAATATTCTGTATTTTAAACATTCTGAACCCAATTTATTATTTTAATAAAAACCATAAAGGTATATGGGTTGCTATGACTAAAACTACATAATCTGTCCCTTATTACTTGATATTATACTGAGTATATGATTGCTCATTAAATTCATATCCCATGAATCAATCTACCAAATTAAATTAACTTTCAGTTACAATTCAGTATTTAAGAATGGAATCATTATTCTAGTTGCACATATAAACAGTATAAATTATTATTGGTTTAAGAAGAAAGTTTTATGATTTATAGGTAAATGATAAACAAATATGATAATGTAATACATTTTTCAATCATTTTTCTAACGTCAATTATCATATACTTCAGTGAGCCACTCACTCATCCATTCATTAGGCCAATCTTGAAGTGCTGTCGATCATTAGATAAATATGCATCTATATTGAACATGAAACATAACAGATATATTTGTAAGCACTTTTCTACTAGAGTTAAACAAAATATCCTTTCTCTATATGATGAACTAATAAGCTAGTGCAATTATTAACTTTATGTTTTAGTTTAAACATGATTATGACTTGGACGATCCTTGTTATGAAGAACACAGAATATGAGAAAAAATACATGAAACAAGACTGTGTAAAAATATCATAAAAGACATTGAACCATTCTTTATTCCAAAATTATGAACTTAGCAGCTCTTTAACTTTCCTAAATATTAAGGAGTACATATTAGGAAGATGGTATAGCATGAACAAAGATATAAAGAAATTAAAAACATTATCAACTCAGTGTTCTGAAAGTAACCGGACGTGGCAAGGGGTAAGAGAATGCTTGAAGTGTCGGGAGTTAAGTGCATATTTTAAAAGCTGGTGATAAATTATAATATTTAGGTGTTTCCCATGATACCTCACTTAGTTTATTCTTTATACAACTTTATTCTGAGATAGCTGTAAAACTATTCTAGAAAGTATAATAAATTCAAAGATGTTACTGACCTCGCTGTTTTTCAAATAAGTTTGAATTATGGTATATCTGAAAAGAAAAACACCAAAAAAACAGAAAAAAAAAGAAAAGAATGCTTGTGCTTTCTGCAAGTCATTGCTGCCTGAGCAGAAATGAGCCAGCGATACTTAGGTCTGAGCACAAAATACCTTGCTTGTCAAGTCAAGGAACTTGGATTTTTAATGTAAGAAGACAACACCCAAGATAGCACTATGGGAAATGCATATTAAAGGACATGTTTAGATGAAAAGTTGGGAGTTGCTAGTTATGGATTTTGATTTAAAGAAAAAAATAAATATTTAATTAAAGAAACAGGATAAGAGATGATAAACTTTGAATCATGACAAAGGCAGAAACATTGACAACAAAACAGTAGATTTTTAAAGCTGAGGGAAAATACATTGTGCATTGTATTTTGAAGATATAAAAAATAAACTAAACAATAAAAATATGATTTTTAGATTAGTCAACAAATAACATAAGAAAAATGATTAGAAACCTAGGGAGCTATCATTGAATAATTCAGGATGCTTTTGGATATAAATCCTGTACCTTTAAATTGTGACCTGAGCTAGAGATATATATTTATTCAATAGCATTCATATTAGAGTGGAATCTGTATTGAATCATCCACATATAACAAGAGAAGAAAAATAAAACAAAGAAGAAAGGATTGGGATAATCATTCAAGGGTCAAAGAGGGAACCTACAAATGCAGTGGAAGTTGGAGTAAGTAATGGTATTTTCTTTCCAAAACAAAAAATAATAATTAAGAAGGGGGAGACTAACTATTATCCAGTGCTAAGAAGGGATTAAGATAGCATTGAAACATATGCATTAAAATTAGCAGTTAAATAATTAATAGTCTTATTACTATTCTAATAGAAAAATTGAAGTAGAATACAGATTTTATATGAGGTAAGAAAACAATTAGGATTTTGATTTGGAATAAATAAATAGTTATTATTTTTCCAAAATATAATATATTCAAGCAATAAATGAAGGAAATGGGGGTGTGTATTTGTTCTCTGGCGTGCAGAGTAAATATGAATATTTGGACAGATGCTTTAGAGCCAGTGCCTGATGAGCCAGAAGAGTTCCTTTCCTTCTGACACAGTGTCCTGCAACTCTCCAGATGATGGTCCTTCGTTCAGTACAGGTCTTGGAATAGAGGCATCAACCAACCAGAGTGATACTTAGAATAAGCAAAGATTAATTTTGTATTGTTCCAGGCAATAAGACTAAGGTATTTTTCGCTAGTATTCAATAAGCCTGGTTGTATCAGACTGACACAGAAATATATCTAAGCATTTTTTTAAAATGTGTGTATATGTACACATGTATGTTTATGTTATTGCAAAGTGCACCGTAACCCTAAAAAATATAAATTTTATGTGTTTGCCTTTTCTAATATAGAAAGTGATTTTATACAAATATTTTTAAAAGTTTTGTTACTGTTATTTTTTAAAAAAATACTGGGAAAATTAGCCTTTATTGGTGTGGCTCAGTGAATTGAGTGCTGGCCTAAGAACCAAAGGGTCACCGGTTCAATTCCCAGTCAGGGCATATGCCTGGGTTGCAGGCCAGGCCCCCAATAGGGGGCACACGAGAGGCAACCATACATTGATGTTTCTCTCCCTCTCTTTCTCACTCCCTTCTCTTTTCTGTAAAAATAAATGAATAAAATATTTTTTAAAAGTAATGGAAAAAGTATTGATTAATTTTCAAAAATAAGTGCAAAAAAGACTTAGCAAAGTGTTTATAAAATAAATCTAAGGGTACAAAAGAAAGGATAAATCATGAATACAACGTGAGTTTCATGCTACTTTCTAATGTCAGTTTAATATTTGAAAATGAAGGTGAAAAAATCATATGATTATCTAAACAAGCACAGACAATCATGATGAAAGTACTTAAACTAGGTGACAATTTTAGTAAACGAAGTAGTAAATGTTGAATCATCAAAATTTTCCCTATTATTGTGAATAAGGCATGGAAGATATGTGCTATTATAACTTTTATTAAGCATTTTACAGGAAGTCTTAGCAAGAGAACAATGCAAGAAAAATAAATAACAAGCATAGCAATTTAAAAAAGACAGAATAAAAGTATTTTTTCACAGATGACATAATACACCTAAAATTTAGAAAAATACATACTAAAGATAGAGTTATATCATGTCAATTAAGTAAAACACTAGAAGTAACTGAGATATAATTTCTTCCTAAATTGACCTATACATTTAATACAATTTAAATCAGAATTTCAGCAGTTTTATAGAAATTACTATAGTAATTCTAAAATTCATATGAAAAAACAAAGTGTCATCCATAGCTAAGGTGATTTTGATGAAGATCAGAGCTGTAGAGTACTAAATGCTAAAACCCATTATAATATTATATTAATTAAGTCATGATTTTGTCAAAAGGATCACAGAATAAAACAGAGTGCAAAAACTAGCCCACATATCTACAATCACCTGAATCATGACAAAGTTGCATGGGAGAAAATGTATATTCAAAACATGATTCTGTATTAGTTGGAAATCTGAATGGAAATAAAATGATCCCTACCTCACACCATCACATAATTAAATTCCTGATGGACTGTAGGTCTCTATGTAAAAAATAAACATGATAAAAGATAAAAAAATGAAGGTTTTTAGACTTTATTTAAATGAAATAAGTGGGATAGCAAAGAAAGATGCCATATTATTTCACTTATATATAAAATCTAAATAACAAAACAAAACAGATATAAACTCATAGATAGACAGAACAAACAGATGGCTGCCAGAATGGGGATGGGCGGAAAGGGGTACAAGATTAGGAACTACAAACTTCCAGTTACAAAATAAATCATGGGGATATAATGTACAGCATAGAGAATAATGTCAATAATATCATAATAACTGTATATGGTGACAGATGGTAACTGTATTTATTATGGTAAATTACTTTGTAATGAATATAAATGTTGAATCATTATGTTGTACTCCTGCAACTAATATTGTATGTTGACTATAATTAAAAATAATTTCTTTTAAAAATGAGGATTTTAGAAGAAAATGTATGGAAACATCTCCGAAAACTTCTCAAAGATTACTTAAGCCGGATATAAACACTCTCATCATAAGATAAAATATTGATGCTTTGTGTCAGATTATAATTAAAATCTCTGTAACATATCATACTTTGTTCTGTACTATTATTAGCATGTGTTTGTTAAAATACATGACTACTGGTGAGGAAAGTCATTCTGCACAGTGTGGGAAGATACCCACAACACCATGTCTATGACGTCACATACACAGACACACACACATGCTCACACACAGAGCAGCATAATAAAAATCACAGAAGACATTAAAGCACAACTCAAAAAAGACAATATCTCAATGGATATTAAACAGCTGGAAATATGTTCAGAGCCAGTCATCAGGGAATTGTGGATGTAAGCACACGAAGTACCATTACTCTTCCACCCAGAACAAGAATTTGGCCTGAAAATATCAAGTGTTTGCCGATATGTGAACTTACCAGAACTCTGGTACACACCAGGGGGAGTGTCAATTGGTGTAAACACCTTGGAAATTGCTTGGTAGTAGATACTAACACTGAATATATACTTCTATAACCCACTAGGTCCTGTCCTTACAAAACCTACAGAAGAATGTTCAAATATTCAACAGTAATATCTACAGAAATGCTTGAAGCAATCATAATAAAAGTCAAACATTGAAAAATATTCTAATATCCATCAATATTGTAATAAGTAATAAGACTGTCACCTATTCACACAATAAAATATAGAGCAGTGAGAATGAATGATTTAATTCACACTCAATATGGACAGATCTCCCAAACATAGTGTTTATCTGAATTAAAGGAGCCATGCAAATGATTAGTGATATGATTGTTTATATAAAATATAAAATCAGGCAAGGCTATCCCATGAGGTTACATGTCAGTAAGGATCCCTTTAGGGAGTGTTTAGTGGCCAAGGAGGAGCAGGAGGAAAGCCAGGTGTCGTTGCTGCTGTTCTGTTTTCTCAGCGGGGTGCTAGGGCCGGGGTGTTCAGTCTGTGCAGATTTCGTGAGCTGAACGGTGACTATGTGTGCAACTTTCTGTATGTTTGTTAGATTTCAGTGCAAACATTAAAATTATAAAATAGAGAAATGGCACGTTCAATTACACATGAAGCTTTGAGCCCACATATTCGAGCCCACATTTTTTCCTCAATTCTGCGACTAATAATCACAAAACTATGAAGCTACTTAAAGAAAAAAACACAAAAGAATAAAAACTACTGTATACTGAAGCACAGAGTGCCTACTCTACTGAAGTACCTATTGACTTCAGATAAATTTTCATCTGTATTTTGTGTCAACGTTTGACAAAATCCTATTTACATAAGAAAAGTTATCACCTACTCACCATGGTTTGTACATGAGTATAAACTAAATGTAAACTTGAGTTAGATTGTAGTCAAAGAGGTTTATGTCATATCATAACCTTCTGTGTAAGACTGAAAGTGTATAAAGATGAAAAATTCCAGTAATTTCTTGAAGATGACACTCAAAAAATAAAAAATGCTTTTTACTTTACTCAGTCTATTAAAAAAGCTACTTTGCAATGTCAAAAATATTTTTGGTATAAAATAGCAGTGTGTTAATAACTTAGGTACAAGCCATATTTACTTACATTAGTTTATGTATTATCAAATAACAAAAACCTTATTTTGTCATCCACAATGGACAATAGCTTTTGCTATTGAATTGATTATGTAGATATTTAAATAAAGTAGAAAAATGACAACAGGAAAGGCATTTTACCATAAAAATGCATGTTGTAAAAGCTAGATATACTATGCAATGTTGGTGTACTCAGGTGAAAACCTCTATTCTTGATCCACTCAACAAATCATCAAACAATATTTTGTAGCCACATACTCCTGTAAACTATCTGAGGAAGTTTGTTTATGATAAAATAGAATAAATATAGAAATAGGCAGAAATAATTCATGTAAACATGAATTTTTTATTGTACCTCCTCTTTTCTCTAAATGAAGCTGAGAACAGATAGATGACTAATTTAAATTTAAGAAATCACATATTATTTTTTTAAATTTTCATATTACATATTTATTTTATTTTTATTTTTATTGTGGTTCAGTTACAGTGGTCCTGCCTTTTTCTCCATTGCTCTCCCCTGCCCTCTCCCATCTCTACTCCTTCAGTCGCTCCGCCCATTAATCCTCTATTCATGTTCCTTTGCTTGCTCCTTCCCCTTCTTTCTCCTTATCCTCCTCCCTCTTCCCTCTGGTCACTGTTAGTTTGTTCTTTATTTCCATGTCTCTGTTTCTATTTTGCTCATTTGTTTCTTTTGTTGATTAGGTTTCATTTATAGGTGAGATGATACGGTATTTGTCTTTCACTGCCTGGCTTATTTCACTTAGCATAATGCTCTCCAGTTCCATCCATGCTGTCAAGAAGGGTAGGAGTTCCTTCTTCCTCTCTGCTGCGTAGAATTCCATTGTGTAAATGTACCATAGTTTTTTGATCCACTCATTTACTGATGGGCACTTAGGCTGTTTCCAGTACTTGGCTATTCTAAATAATACTGCTGTGCACTGGGGTGCATAGGTTCTTTTCAATTGGTGATTTGAGATTCTTAGGGTATAATGTTAGCCGTGGGATGGCTGGATCAAAAGGCAGTTCCATCTTTAGTTTTTTGAGGAAATTTCACAGTGGCTTCACTAGTCTGCATTCCCACTAACAGTGCACTAGGGTTCTCTTTTCTCCACAACCTCACTAGCACTTGCTGTTTGTTGATTTGTTTATGGCCATTCTGAGCAGAGTGAAGTGGTATCTCCTTGTGGTTTTAATTTGCATCTCTCTGATGGCTAGTGATGTTGAGCATTGTTTCATGTGTTTATGAGCCATCTGTATGTCCTCCTTGGAGAAGTGTCTGTTCAGGTCCTTTACCAAGTTTTACTTGGATGGCTTGTCTTTCTGGTGCAGAGTCATGTGAGTTTTTGATGTATTTTGGAAGAACAAGTATTATTGATGATTCTTCTGCCTCTACCACATTCAAATCCCTGTGGTGCCCTCCCTTTCTAGAATTGTAAATGAGATTTATCTTTTCCTTTATTAAAATTTTCTGTCATTCTTGTTAAACCTGCATGTCTCTTATAGATACCCTGATTTCTATTGGCCTATCACAACACACTACTTGCATTTTTGCTGTTATAATTTTTTTCTTCAAATATCCAAATATCAGTAAGTAAATTCAAGTAGGAAAAATTAATCAAGTGACTTTAATTAAATATTGTGTGCTCTCTTAGTATCTGCATCTACTATATTTTCCAAATTAAATATTTACATAAAATTGTCAAATGATTAGCAATAATGAAGTTTATATTCTAAAATTATAAATTATTATTAATCTAAGAAAAATTATAAATTTGAAGCTGATCATGTGTCATGAGCATATGTTCTGATATAGTCTTTCCTATTAGTCAGCTGGGCAACTGCTCAGCTAGCTGCTTGCTCAGCAGCCTGGCACCAAGGAATGGACAAGAGTCACACACAGTAACTATGCTATTCGCTCAGCTTTTATTGCACGCTGGTTCACTCAAAGTAGAACATCAACATGCATTCATATCCTACTCACACTCTAACAATCTAAGAGAAATACAACACACGCACACACGGAGAATAACGAACCCAAGTCCCAGAGTCTCAGTCTATGGGTCCAAGAGATAGCACGGTGGACAAGGGAGTCCTCAGCGTCTTGCAAGGAAAGATCTCCAGAGCCAGATGGGCAGCAGGGCAGATGAAGTCCTCAGCCCAGCAGGGCAGAGCCTCTGGCAGCCAGTACCAAGGGAGATCAGTGTGGCGTGGAGCAGCACTCTGATGTGCGGAGCTTGGCGGTCTCAGCAGTGGTCTGGAGCCTGCCTCAGTTGTACGTTTTCAGTGGTGGACTCCGCCCTTCTGGGGCTCTTGTTAAGTGTCTTGGCCACCGCCTGTGGCAAGTGGGGAATTTTCCCAGGAGCCTATCTGTGGGTGGTCCTGCTCTGCAGACACTGCTGTTCTGATCACATGTGCAGATATCTTAGGTGTACCTCCTTCCCAGATGTGTCTGTTCTGACTTAGGTAATTTCCCTCTGGAACCAAAGTGCCAGGGCTGACTGGCAGCCACCTTGGTTGACGTGCGTGACTCCACTTTGTTTTATCCACTTTGTGCTACCACACTAGACCAACGCCATTCTATTGGTCCTGCTCTCCGCATCATGTTATATGCAACAGTAGTCTCAAAAAAAGAAAAAAAAAAAGGAAGAAGAAAAAAGAAAAGAAAACTAGGTACAAGGAGCAGCTAATAAAGTGATCTACATCTGTTCTTTTTTTTTTTTTAAGTTTAACTTCTAAATAATCTTGTACTGAACATGTACATTAGAAGAAGCTCACTGATAACTGAAAAAAATTTTAGATATGGGCTTGAATTTAATAAATTTATCAAATAATTTGATAGAAACTAGGATTCTATTTACTGTTAAATAATGAATATGCTATACAAAATGTATTAATTTAATCTTTATTATATATAATAGGATTTGATGTTTTTATAGAACTATTTCTTAAATTACATAATTTTTTTTAAGATTTTATTTATTTATTTCAGAGAGAGAGGAAGGGAGGGAGACAGAGAGGGAGAGAAACAGAAATGTATGGTTGCCTCTCACATGGCCCTCACTGGGGACCTGGCCTGCAACCCAGGCATGTGCCCTGACTGGGAATCGAACTGGGACCCTCTGGTTCCCAGCCCACGCTCAATCCACTGAGCTACACCAGCCAGGGCTAATTACATAATTATTAAATGTACAACATTGTATCAATCTAAAATATTTTCATTTCTAAAATATCAAAGTGCAAGTGAATGTTGTATAGTAATTTCATATCCAATGACTTTATCATACACTTTATTAATTCTAATAATTTATAGGTAAATATTTATGACTTTTAATAACTAAATTATTTATATTTTATTTTATTTTTTATTAAAGATTAATTTTTATTTATTTTAGAGAGAGGGGAAGGGAAGGAGACAGAGAGGAAGAGAAACAGCAATGTATGGTTGCCTCTCACATGGCCCTCACGGGGACCTGGCCTGCAACCCAAGCATGTGCCCTGACTGGGAATTGAACCGGCACCCTTTGGTTTCCAGCCCACGCTCAATCCACAGAGCTACACCAGCCAGGGCTAAATTATTTATATTGTAAATGAGTGTAAATAATTTATACATTAAAACGTTTAAAATTTATTTTACATTAAAATATAAGCAAAATTTAAAATGAGGTCTAATAAAATTATATACTATATATAAAATATATATTTAGCAAATAATTTTTCAAAGGAATATATATTTCACATTTTTATTTCTTATTGAAATTTTATATTTCTAGATTTTTTTATCTCATGTAAGCTTCAAAATTTATTGAACATATTATTTATCAAAATATATTATTTGTTGCCTGTAGTATCTGTAATCTTTGCCCATTTCAGTTAATAATGTTTGCTATGTTTCCTTCTATATTTTTCTTAATCTTGTCAGATAATTGTCTATCACTATGCCTTAATTTCACTGTACTTTCATGTACATTATTTAAATTTCTCACATGTCTATCCAGTGAATATTTAAATTCAGAGATTCTGTCGTTCAGCTTCCACTTATATACTCATTTTAATCATATTGTCCCTTAACAGGTTGATCTTATTTATAGTAGCTGTTCTACAGCTATTGTCTGATAATTTAATGTAATTTCTGATACCTTGATTAATTAATAATTAATTGAATGATTTTTATTTTTCCTGTTATTTTCCCTGTTTTTACTAACTGTTAGAAGAAACCATTTATTGGATGTTCGATATTTTGTATTTTGTAGGGTTAAAACTCTATGTTTTGTTTTCTTCATTCCAAGAATATTATTATTGTTTGGAAAAGATGAAACTTGAATCTTCAGAGACTTTTTAAAAATTTTTGTTTGGTGACTCTAGAGTAGCCTTTTCTTAGCAGTGTGGTGATTGCTGGTGGGAAGGTGGTAAAAAAAGATAAAAGAGAATAAATTGACTCACTACTAAGTCCTGATCCTTCAGACTGATCTACTAAATATACATCACATTGAACTATATCTCTCAATTTGGGCAGTGGAAATTCATGTCTATCTGCTCCACCTACTCTCCAAAATTGTTTGTCAGTCTTTTGTGTTTTCACCGTATCCATGTGAATATTGGTATCCCTCAACAGTCTAAAGGTACGGTGTGGAAATATTTGTAAAAAATTCTTGGCATATCTCCCTTTTCACAGTTGTTTTTCCTACAAATCGCGGCTGCCTCAGCTGCCATGAATTTTAATTTCTTGTTCTTCAGCTCACCACAGTGACTCTTCTTTGCTTGCTCACCCACCTGTATACCGTCTTTGGAAAAACCTCTTCACAAACACACTTCAGGCTGTTAGGGCTCACCTTGTTTGTTACCCTTCACTCAGAGGTTATGGTCTAGGCTGCAAGCTTCCCAATATCTAAACCTTTTGTTCTCATATATTTTCAGTTTCCTTTCTCTTTAAAACTGGGATGAAAAGTCTGGTATCAGTACTCCAACAAGGTTGGAAGTTTAAGTTTATAGTTGCCTGTCTGCTTATTTTTGAAAAATCTGCTATGTTACTTTTTTATGGTTTCTAATATTTTTGAAGTATTTATTTAAAAAGTTTGAGTAGAGATTATTTTAAACATGTTATATAAATCTATTATCTGTAGAGTATGCATGCCTGCTAAACATAGTCTCTGTTGGTTCTCACTCAGGTTCAGCGTTTCCTATGCCCTTCTACATGTTGTAATAGTCCACAGCTTACTAGTCACTATCTTTGAGCAGTAGTTAGTGTATTCTGAAGTCTAAGAGAGTTGTCCCTTTCCTCCAGATATCCTTTCCTTCCTTTCTGGGAACATAGACTTGAGAATGTTCCAAACTGAACTCAAGATGTGAAGGCTCCCAACTCACCCAGCCTAAATGTACTCAGAACACATACACAGTAGCAGATCAAGTCTATGACCATAAACTCCACAGGATGGCTTTTTTTATACATTTCATTTTTCTCTCCCACTTCGTGCACCATCAAGTTTCTTAGCATTTGTTCACTTTTAATTGATGGATTTAGTCATTTATGCAGGAGAAAGTGGCAAGACTTGGGGCTGTGATCTGTATCTTTTGTGGTCTGCTTCAAACAGGAAAGCAAAATAGAGTGGACTAAAGTGTGGGTAAATTCCATGGACCAAAAGAAGCTTCAATAATCAGTTTTCTCCCTTTCTTCTCTTACTCTAGATTTTATGTAAAAATTGACCCTGGTTTTCTATCCTTTTATGATTATTAATGATATCAAGCATCTACTATTTTAGATTTATGACAACATTCATTTTGATTTTATTTACCCAAGCAACTTCTAAGCCATTATTAGATATTTGAAACCTTATGGATTAATTTAAGGATTTCATAATTTTATTGAGTGTTATTTTAAAAAATTAAAACACTTTCTATGACACCTACCTGACTATGAAAATGATTTCACTTTGATTATGTAAGGTAAAAGGCATTAATGTGCCATCAACTGCTTTCTTAATATTCAAGAATTAGTGTTATTTGAAGTTAGATAAATATAATTCAATGTTTTATAATGACCTAATAATAATCAATATCCAAATAGAAATTTACTATTTGAAATTCATTTACTTTATTGAAAGTTTTTGCAAGTAAATGCATATTCATCTGTGAGATTATTTGAATTTATAATGTTAATACAAGATATGAGAGCCAAAAGAGAAGTTGGTTTAATGTACAATGAAGATTTAAAATCACTCAAGCTATTGATTATGTAGGATATGTCTCAATTGCTCATATATTTTGAGTAGACTGTCCCTATATTAAAGTCAACCATATGGTAATGTACTGCTTTACAAGCACTCATTTGTAGTCTACAGGATAAAACTTGAATCATAAGGTAATCCCACAATCCAAATTTCATTAAAATATTCCTAGAAGAATTTCTATTTTGAGTATAAGTTACTGCTATCTGTAGTTCTTTAATTTAGCCAAATCCTTATAATTTTAACAGTTCTTAGTACTCTAATATTGAGTTAACTACACTATAAACATGAACTAAACAAATGCTATTTTTGGCATTATATAAGGCATTGCTTTCAGCAAAGAGGGAATAGAGAGAACGTTCATCAACATAGTAAAGGTCATCTATAAAAAACCCAGAGCCAACATCATATTCAATGGGAAAAACCTAAAAGTATTTCCCTTAAGATCACTGATATATCTGACAAAGGGTTAATGTCCAAAATTTACAAAGAACTTATAAAACTCACCCCCCCAAAAATCCAATTAAAAATGGGCAAAGACCTGAATAGACACTTGTCCAAAGAGAACATACAGGTAGCAAGTAGACATATGAAAAGATGCTGAAGGTTACTAATCATCAGAGAAATGAAAATTAAAATCACAATGAGATATCACCTTACATATGTCAGACTTATCATTACTAAATCAACAAGCATCAAGTGCTGGCGAGGATGTTGAGAGAGGGGAAACCTCATGCACTCTTGGTGGGAACGCAAATTTATGCAGCCACTATGGAAAGAAGTAGGGAGGTAACCTTGAAAATTTTAAAATGGAACTACATTATAACCCAGAAAGAAGTTCCACTTTCGGGAATTTATCTGAAGAAACTAAAACACTAATTTGAAAGAATACAAAAAAGCCCAGCCATTATTAATGTAACAAGAAAGGTTTGTGCAACATCGATGTGACCTGGCAGCTAAGGAGGGTGGACTGGAATCCACGTGTATGAACAATGATGACTTCAATGTACTAGTCACTGGGGGAAGTAGACACTGTTGAGTGAGCAGGTGTACTGTGTGGCCATGGCATTCACAATGACAGAGTGAATAAAGCAATGAATCTGCATCAATTTTTGTGTTAAGGTTGAACACTCCTGAAACAATTCAGATGATTCAGAAGGCCACAGCTATCAGCAACTGGTGATTGGTAGCTTCATCCTAACAGCATGCCCACTCACGCATCAGGTCTTGTGCAGACTTTTTTGATAAAACATCAAATCATCCAGGTGACTCAGCCCCACTACAGCCCAGATTTGGTGCCCTGTGACTTCTGGCTTTTCCCAAACTGAAATCACCTTTGAAAGGGAACAGATTCAGGAAAATATGAAGTGGCACCTGATAGCAATAGGGAGAACTGTTGAAGGCCTACTTTGAAGGGGACTAGAGTGTCATGGTACTATGTACAATGTTTCTTGTATCGTCTTCAATAAATGTCTCTGTTTTTCATATTACATGGCTGGATACCTTCTGGACAGACCTAATGTATGTACACCTATGTTCATTGCAGTGTTATTTGCAATAGCCAAGATTTGTAAACAGCCCAAGCATCCATAATAGATGAGAAGATAAAACAATTATGGGATATTTACACAATAGAATACTACTCGGCATACAAAACAAGAAAATTTCACCCTTTGAGACTGCATGGATGGACCTGAAGAACATTATGTTAAGTGAAATAAGCAAGTCATAATACTGCCTTGGCCGATTATTACTGCCTGTGGCTCAATGGATTGAGTAGTGGCCTGCAAACCAAAGGGTTGCTGGTTCACTTCCCAGTCAGGCACATGCCTGGGTTATAGGCCAGGTCCCCAGTAAGGGGACACATTAGAAGCAACCACACATTGACATTTCTCTCTCTGTATTTCTCCCTCCTATCCCCTCTCTCTAAAAATAAATGTAAAAATAAAATCTTAAAAAAAAAGACACATACCATATGATTTCACTCATTTGTGGAATCTAATGAGCAAAATTAACAAACAAAAAGGAAATAGACTTATGATTATAGAGAACAATCTGACATATATCAGGGGAAATGAACCTAAGGGCTGGATTAAGCCAAGAAAAAAAAATCTTAGAACAGACAACAGTATGGTGATTGCCAGAAAAAAAAAGAGGGGTGAAGGAGGTAGGAGAGGATAAAGGAAGGGCAAACGGTAATGGACAGAGACTTTACTAAGCCTGTTGAAAACACAAAACACAGAATTGTATACCTGAAACTTAGTACTGTTATTAACTACCATCACTCAACAAACTCAATGAAATAAAAAAAAAAAAAAAAAAAAGGATTGAGGCAATTAGGTGGACTATGTCTGGCTCAGCAGAGTCAGGGAAGGAAAACACTAAAAATGCAGAAAGAAGTGGATCAATGCAAGAACAAATTATATTTATTTAATTATTTATTTAATTAAAAAGCCAGCATTACATAAGCAGCAAGACTTGGAAAGAGAACTTTTTAGGGTTTCTCAGCAAAGAAAGAAGTTTTACTGGATTTTAAGTCTGTCATCATTCAAATGAACTGAACCATTATAACCACACTAAAAATGCTTGAAGAAGTCACAGAAAAGAAAATCAGTATTATATACTCATGCCAGAAAGTTAGCATTTCCCTAGCATCAAATTTTTGTTATGCTCCACAATTTAAGTTATTGTTAGAAAATGTTAAAAGGATTTGCCGTAGTAAGTCCATATGGTTAGAACCAAGGTATATGAAAATAGCATATCCTAGAAGCCATGTTAGAAAAACGAAATCCTTTTAGATTTACAATACCTTATCGACAAGATATCAACCAAGAAGGCAAGTCACACTAAAATTTTAGTTGCTTAGCATTCATCTCCAGATATAAATGAAAGATTAATTTGTCAGCCTTTGTCACAAAATAAATGGAGGAACATCACTGTGCTCTTAAAAATATGAATGTATTTTCTTCTCCAAAAATAGAAAAGCTTATAAAATGCTAAATGTATATATTTTAATAAATGTATTATGAAATGTATTTTCTATTTGACAATGTTTCAATTAATTAGTTGGTGTGTAACAAAGATGCTACAAATAACTTAAACTATTTGATTATCGTCACTGTATTTAATTACTTTATTAAAATAAAATAAATTTGCCCTGGCTGGTGTAGCTCAGTGGATTGAGCGCGGGCTGGGAGCCAGACAGTTCTGGTTAGATTCCCAGTCAGGGCACATGCCTGGGTTGCAGGCCAGGTCCCCGTGAGGGCCGTGTGAGAGGCAACCATACATTGCTGTTTCTCCCTCTCATTTTCCCTCCCTTCTCCTCTCTCTAAAAATAAATAAATAAAATCTTTAAAAAAATAAAATAAAGTTCTTTATTTTAGGGGGTCACATTAAATAATACTGTATATTCATGAGAGCTTCAAAGCCTGACCAATGAGTCCTGAAAAATATGACAAAATCCAATAAAATTCAGTATTTACATTTGGATAATTTGAAAACATATTCATCTGCTGAATTACTTGAAACCAAATTCTAACCAAGACGTTCTTCCCAGCTTTGTAACAAATTTTATTTATTCTATTAGTATAACATAGCTGTCACTTGTAGAGGAGATTAGTGAGAATGCTGAAGTTTATTTCACACTTAAAGAAATAATGAAAGGGTTCTTTAAAAACCATAAATTAGGCCTCATTTATGTTCAAGCTACAGCAGTTAGAAATTATAATAAATTTTACATGTCTTTAACTGATTATCCTTAAGGTTAATAAACAACTTAAATTATAAACAAATCTGACTTCTTACAGACTCAATATAGAATAAAGATAGATACATATACTTTATATACAAATGGAAAGTAGACACTCAAAAATCAATATAAATATATTAAATTTTCATTAGCTCATGCTTTACTAAATTCCCTTGCTCAAATAAAAGGCCATCCTGACAAAGATTCGAAGAGAGATGCTTATACTGCTTTGCACCTCATAAAAAGAGATTACTTCATTAGTAAGAGAGACAAGAAAAACTAGGATGGCTAAGGTGGACATCTAAGAAACAAGGCATTTGAGGCCCCATCTGGCAGGTCTATGATGCCTTTCCCGGGAGGTCACTGGACTTGCAATGGAAACTATCAAAGATCAAAAAAGTGTAGTGTTCAAACGTGGAGACTCTTTTGGTGGAAGAAATGCTCAGTGTTCACAGAAATAGTTTTTCAGTGGTTAAAATTCATTTAAGCAACAGTGGAAATATGATAAGGGAGTAAAAATTCTTTCCATATACCTACAATTTAAATATTTTTTTTATTTAAGTCAGATTCATGTTCATCACCAGACTGGAGAGCATCATTTCCAGCCTGTGGCAATCTCCCGTTAGGTAAAACAGTTAGGCATGCCTCAAAATAATGATAAATTCTAGACTGTTTACACATGGCTATCATAGAATTTCCCACAGAACAGAGATACCGCATGAACAGCACATGTATTTATTTTCTAGTTATAGAAAATTTAGAGGTGTTATATTCAATAAAAGCACAGATAATTATTTATTTACCAGTTAGCAGTGGATTCTGTACAAATGTGTATTTCCATGATTTCTATATGCACATGGCTTAAATTGTTCATCTTCTATATGTGCATGGCTTAAATTGATACCACTTCACTGATATCAATAATTATATATATCTATACATATATGCATCTATATCTAAATTTATTTTTAGAAGCCTATTCAAAATCATCTGTTGCTGGTCTAAAACAAGTTTCAAACTTTATGTAAATAAATATTTGTTGATTGTCGCCCCCTCCAACCCCCCAACTGACTCTTGTCAAAATGGTATCCTCCTCCGTGAAAATCACTTCCGTGGACACCATTGCACCAATAAAATTTTGCTGTGACTTCTGAGCTTGTCCTTTATCCTTCTGCTGCACATCACATCAGCATATCTTCTCAGATATATCTTCACAATGTATCCAAAATGGTTTCACCTGGACTCTGGTAATAGAAACCTAGGTGGTCACCATCATTCTCCATTACTGACAGGCTGCCTACTCATCACATGTTGTTGGTAGTGTTACAGCTGCACTTGTAAGGCCACATATCAAACATATCGTTATCACACCATCCTCTAATCATATCAAAGCAGAATTCAAAATTATTGTTTTCCTTAAAAAACATAAAACAAAACCAAAACAGCAGTAAATATTTACTAACTGGCTCAAGGTTTTCCTCTAAGTCATTTCCTACCGTATTACTCTAGCTCACCCATTTTAGAAAGACTTTGCTCTTCTTTATTAGTAACAAATCAGTTGCCATAGCAGTCATTTTTCCTGCTAAATCTCTATGCCAGGAATGGACTGTTCCCTTACTTAGTACCACTTCATTTAGTGTCTGCTCAAATGCCACTGCATTCCTGGACTATTGTTATAAAAATGGCACATAACCTATCATTCTTTATGTTCTTACCCAGTCATATTACTACTTCTTGAAAGTACATTATGTTTGTTTATTGACTATCTTTTCCAACCAGTACATAAGCTCCATAATGGCAAGGATTTCATGTTCCCTTCTGTTCTGTCCCCAGACATCAATGTTTGGCACATAGGAGATTTTATTTCTTTCATTATTTTTGAATGGGTTGGTGACTGCAGAGTTGAGGGTATTCTTCTCTAGAAGGCTCCCTATTTAAGAAGCTATGAAATAATTGTAAAGTAATGAATGGAGAGAAAAAAAGCTTGCATCACAATAATAACTGTAATGGATAAAATTAAGAAAGATAACAGTTCACTTGTAATTCAACATCAGTATCTTAATATTTTGCTTTAAGGACTTACTTCCTGGGCAATTATGCCACATAATATTTATAATTAGATGTTTTTGCTTGCTTCTCTGTTTTACAAAGAGCTGCTCTAATGTAAACTAAAAGAGGTGGAATGACTCACAACCTATCCATCCAATCAGTAAACCAAAACTCTCTCGCAGCAGCAAATCCTGATTGAGGTACTGCATAGACAGAAAGATAAAAAAAGAACTATTTGTTCTGCAATGGAGTAATAAAATGCACAATTGCTTGCATTTTGTAGAGTTATTTGATGTGGTAAAAGGAAATTTTATTAAGAGTACTATGAAATACAGAAACCAGGGTTTAAAGACTTTCAAAAAGCTGATAAAATAAGAAAAATATAAATAAAAATTTTCAAACTTGTGGTGAAACTAGTATATTTCCAGTAAGATAGTGTTATTTTAATCATTCATAGTAAGCCGTTTTCAATGATGCCCATGACGCATTGTTTGTTAGCAGAAGCAGGTGATAGAACACCGTGTTTATGAGATGAACCTTGTTACATTACACATAGCACGTTGTCCTTGTCAGCCTCACCATGGACTCTATCAACACTGACTCATTACATCAGTTTGCAACTGTGTTTCGGAAACGTGTGCTGACAGATTTTCATTCCATTCCTCGGTTCCTTCTTCCAAAAGATCAATTATCTTATCATATTTTCTAGACCATTACCTAGGATAGAAGTAAGTTTCATAAGGTAATTACTTAGGTTGTCCTCTAGTGCTGTTGAATCTGGGTTTATTAACCTTTGTTATGCCAAGAGAGAATTTGCGGAATATCTAGAGACTTATCGATAATTGTTAATCTCCGCATCCCCACTAGCTCTTTTATATCTCATCCATCTCATTATGCGTATTTTCAAAAGGCATCGCTATTTTATCTGAAACATAGCAAATTAAATATATTTCAACATGCTTAATTTATAAAGGTTCTGTTATAGAAAGGTGAAATTGATGTCACAAGCATAGTCTGAAAGCAAAATACAATTTATGCTCAATATTAACCATGCTCAGTATTAATAGCAAATGTGATGAGACATTATTCTAATAACAAGGATGTTCCCTCCCTTCTTTCTTTGCAAGATTTCTGTTTATAATATTGTCAGTAAACCAAGCTGGTGTTACCTTAACATGCTAGCCAGTGATATTATGCTATCATTTTGTGTTCAAATATTATTTACCAATTTCTGACTCAAGAATTCTGAAATTTAGAAGAGAATTGGCTTTTGGAAATATTATCTTACAAATAAGTGACTAATTTATGTCCTAAAATGTATTTTTAAAAAATAAAAAAGTGAGCCTTTTCTTATAAGATTAAAGTGTTAGGGTTGTATGGACTATAGGGACAATACATAGGCTTTTAGCCTCTTAACATTTTTACAGATCAGTGCAGTGCATGCTAATTAATGGTAATTATACATAAAATGGGATTTCTACAACAGCAACAATGCAAATAGAAGACATATTTTAAAAATAGACAACAATATACAATACGTTAGAGTTAGTAGAGTAAGAGACATCCAAAAACTATGATAGAAAAAAATTTACTGCAGAACAAAAGCTTTAACAAATTGACACATTTTGCTTGTGGAATGAAAGTCAATAGTCTGCTGAATCTCACTACTCTTACTATAGCAGAGTATTATGCAGTCTTTTTTAATGTTAGTTTTAATTATCAAATATAAAATATCTATTACTTGGTATCCAGCAATTCTTCTTATAAGAATTTGCCCCACAGATATGGTTATAATATGAAAAAGTATGTTAAAATAATTTCCCAAAAAATTTTATTAAAAAACAATTTCCTTTATGCTATTTTTTATTATTTTAGAGAGAGGAAGGGGGAAAGAGAGAGAAAAAGAGAGACATTTATGTAAGAGAGAAACATTGATTGGTTGCCTCCCATATGCACCCCACCTGGGAATCAAACCTGCAACCTAGGTGTATGCCCTGACAGGGAATCAAATCTGCAGCCTTACAGCATAATGTCCCAACCAGTCGAAACACCTGGCTAGGTCTGTAATAGTAAAAATTTGAAAGCATCCTAAATATTTAACAAGAGAATATTAGTTGTGTAAATTATAATAATACAGACCATTCCCTCAATTAATACATATTATAATATGATTGGGTAATCTTTAAAAAGTTTGTTTATGCACATATAAGTAATATATACTTATACAGAGATAAACATTCATAATATTATCCTAGCTTTAAAAAACTGAAAATGTAAAAATGTATTATGTAAATATATGCATTTAGTGAGATCTGAAGTAATGCTCATAAAAATGTCAAACATGATTATATTTGAAAGGTTGAATATCACAGAATGATTCTTCCATGTTCTTCCTGTGTGATTTAAACTGTGGATATTATGCATCTAACATTTCAAAAGTCATATTTTATTATTTAAAAGGTAAATATTAAATTGGAGCTAAAAAAGTATTTTTGCTTAGTTTGAGGATTTTCATCAGTACATAAATAATTATCAGAACAATGTGGCACCACATAATTTTAATACTAATATCTTACATGGAAGATATTTTGTGATTTACTACTATTTTATAGACTGGTTAGAGAATGTATACTGCTGTGAAGGATACGCATGAATCACACATTGTATTGGAAGTTTTCCCCAAACGTATGGGAAAAAATAACTGCTGCTGTGAAAATGTCTAAAAAGTTGGCTTTTAACTCTGTTTTCTCTATGTTTAAGAAAAGTCTTGATTTAAAAATGACCTTCATTCAGATATGTACAACTTTTGAAAAAATAGAAATACCTCTTTAACATAAAACTATATAATAAGATAATATAAAATATTTATATTATCTGGATATGTTCTTTCCTTTAATTATAAAAAACTAAGTTTGTATTTTTTTTTATTATTGAGAGTCTAATGACATGACAACAGAAACACATTTGAATTATTCCCCTGCTTTCTAGGTTTTTCTGCTTGTTTGTTGTAGTTTGATGTGTGCTTTATAAAAATGGCAACCTCTGTTCCATTGATCCATGTGTCTGTTCTTATGCCCATACCAGACTGTTTTGATTACACTGGCCTTGTAATATAGTTTGATATTATGCATTGTGACCCCTCCTATTTTGTTCTTCCTTCTCAAGATTGCTGAAGCTATTCATGGTCAAATTTAGTTTGGTATAAATTTTTGAAATTTTGTTCTAAGTCTGTGAAATATGTCATTAGTGTTTTAATAGGGATTGCGTTCAATCTATAGATTGCTTTGGGGGGTATGGACGTTTTACTGATGTTAATTCTTCTAATCTATGAACACTGTATATACTTCCATTTATTTGTATCTTCCTTAATTTCTTCAGTGCTCTGTAGTTTTCCAAGCACAGGTCTTTTATCTCCTTGGGTAAGTTTATTCCTAGATACTTTATTTTTCTTGTTGCTATAGTAAATAGGATTTTCCCCTAGTTTCTGTGTCTGATATTTCATTGTTGGTGTACAGAAATGCCTTTGATTGATTTTGTATCCCACTGTTTTTCCAAATTCACTTATTAGGTAGAGTAGTTTCTTGGTGGAGCCTATAGAGTTTTCAATGTACATTATCATGTCATCTGCAAACAATGACAGTTTTGCTTCCTCCTTTCCAATTTAGATGCTTCTTATCTCTTTTTCTTGTCTGATTGCTGCGGCTCAGACTTCTAATACTATGTTGAATAAAAGTAGTGAAAGTGGACACCATTGTCTTGTTCCTGATATTAGGAGTGATAAATTGCACCCAAGTTATAAATGAACATCAAGACCAGTAGCAACAAGCAGCAAAGAGTTAAAAAAAAAGTTACAATCCTGATGGATTCAAGAAAAGTCCACATACTACTCATGTGCATCAATAGAGATAAATCCTCAGATTTGACTTACTGAAATTACAAAACAGAATTAGAAGAGCCTGTGGTTGAAGAGCTAACAGTTGACCCAGAATTGAACGAAGAACACTGATTAGCATAAAAGTCATTCTTTTTTGGAAATAGATTAATTTAATAACATTCCATGATCAGTCAAAAATCCTGGTTGGAAAAGTATCTTCAAATGTTAAATTCTTTGATGCTAAAATATATAGTATAACTGAACAACATTGATTTTCTTCTTGGTCTTCGCTCTTTATTTTTTTTTTTTAAATACATCTATAAAGAGTCCAGAAGACACATAGGAAAAAATGACCTAATTCTCTAGGATTGTTTTAGGCTGTCTTCACCCATTTATAAATTTCCTTCATTCAACTGAATAAAATAAAAATGTGATATTTTCCTTATAAACTAAAATATACAAACTTCCTAACAATGTAAGAAAGAAAAATCCTCAAAGAATATTATAATGAAATGACACCTGAGAAATCCGTTTGTGTGAACTTTTATGTGATGGAAACAGAGAAATGTTGAGGGTCTTTTCCAAGTTCATGTCACAGATAATTGGCAGATTAGAATTAAATCACTGGGCTACTGATGCCTATACCTACTTTAAATCCACTTTATGAAAGATCCCTTCAAGGAAGTTTTGTAGCATCTAGCTCTAACTGAAGGTCTTGTAGCATCTAGGTTTCTCATTGGATGGGCCATATTCCTCAAGCTTTCATACCCTGTAGATTTTATAATAGATTTCAATAATCTTTGCTCTTTCTCCTTTATTCGTTCATGAGGATAAGATGAATTGTGCCACATGGGAAAATTTGCTCACCCATTGCAAGGCAACGCTCATTATTACAAGAAGGCACAGTGATTGAAACTCCACCACTTCTCAGAGAAAGAAGCTTTTAAACAAAGGATTCCTGAAGATGTGGAAAAAGCTCGTGTCCACTTTCACTCCACTTTCTTATGAGGAGACTCACAGCTTCTTGTGACAGCCATGAAAATGTTGCTCCTTCCTTTAAAAGCCATGCTGGAGGGGAAACTACGTATTGTGCCACATTTCCCATAAGTGATTAACATCAGGTTTATGATTTCACAATGCTTTTCCCTTAAACATAATATGAAATATTAAAACCCCTATTCATTGCATTCAGCAATGGAATTTAAAACACATTTTTATATGCATGCCTTTACAATTCAAGATGATGTTACAAATTTTAACAACAAGGCCCTAACCAATGGAAAAAATATGTACTGTATTTTAATAATGCCATAACATTGTGATTAGTGCCAATAAAAGGACTCAGGAGTTCTTACTACCCACACTGGTGAATAACCCAGAATTACTTACTTGTCTATTTTTATATGTAGTTGTTTTGTGCAGGTGTAATGCTCAGGAAATACTGTACTTCAAAAACTAAGCATTAAAATTTCACTATAAAAATTACACTTTCTCTCCCCGGCTTGTGTGGCTCCCTGAGTGCCGGCCTGCGAAGCAGAGGGTCAGCGATTTGGTTCCCGGTGGGGCACATGCCTGCATTGCGGGCCAGGTTCCCTGGTGCGCAGCACACAAGAGCAACCACACATTGGTATTTCTCTTCCTTTCTTTCTCACTCCCTTCCCCTCTGTCTAAAAATAAATAAATAAAATATTTTTAAATATGACACTTTCTCTTTAACATAATTTAAGGCTCATAATTGATCAAGTATTCATTCATTCAAACATTCAGTGACATGTATTTTGCACCATGCATATGCCCAACACTAAACTAGGAAAAATGGCCTGTAAAAAAACCATAGAAAACATGCATATTTTAAATTCTAAGACAATTGCATAACTCAGTAATTATGGTAAAACATACTAGATATGCGTAACCCACATATTATAAGAAAACATACCGGACGTATTAATACCCTAAGTAAAAAGTATTATTACAGCGCCAAGTCCACTACAGGCAGTTAAAACAATACCTTTCCATGGTAGAAAATCTAGAAAATATCCCCAATATCGATACAAAGATGGAAAGATCTGATATTTCCCCCAAATCGTGGTGTAATAAGGTGTGACTTTTACAATAATTTGAGCGGTAACTTTGGTATTTAAGTGTGTTGGAAGGTAACTAACTTTGAGTTGCAAATAGAAGGCTTAGCGAAAAAGTTTTGTCTCTTTCAAGTTGTAGCTCTCTAAACCTGTGACAAAGATTTGAAAGCCGCCCTCTGGTGACGTCTGAGGACTTCCTCTGCACCATCTGTTCTTTCGAAATGTCAGCACTATAAGTATCCAATACTGAGAACAAGCTGCAAGAAGCTCACAGAAATAGGACTACTAACTTTTATCAGATTCAGCCCACTGCTTGCCATAGATGGCAACAGAAAAATCTGATGTCCTTTACTTGATAAACATGGTCTTCATCAAAAACTGCTAAAATGCAGGAATTCTTATGATTATTGATACCTTATTAAAATATTTTACATAAAAATTACATGGTACATGGTTATGTGAAAATTTTACCATTACTTATTTGGCTGAGACACTAAGAAAATCAATGTATTTCAATATATTGAAAGCTTGTTAAACTTTGAAATGTTTGTTATTGACCAAAAACAGAAATGTAATTTGCCTATATTTGAATCAATTAGTATTCACAAATGCTTTAGTCAACAAAATGACTACTTAATAATAAAAAAAATCCACAGAATATCAACATTTTCTTATCTCAAACTCAATTTTTCCTGCAATAAAAATTTAGAAAATATGCACATTCAGATTAACCACCCAAGGCTTTTCTCTAAGCAAAAAACCTTGAAAGGATAGTCTGGGAAAAAAGGGCAATCTGTTGCACTGTGCACATGACATAGAAATGTGAGAACATTTTCCTACTAATAAATATCCAGGAAAATATAAAATTGACTTCCTCTCCTAATTTATTTAAAATATGAGTTTGTGAGCATATATTATAACACTGTCTTGTGGTATTCAACAAATGCATATGACTACTTTAGCAGAGAGAAGGTCAGAGAGTTATTAAATAGATCTATGTGATTATAAGCTGTCTATTTAAGTGAAAAAATATCAATTCTAAGTGCACTGTAGAACTTAATTAAGCATATTGAAATATCTGGAGCAAACATTAAAACTAATACAAGTAGGTATAGAAAAAATCCAACAGGTAATAAAGTGCATTTCTGAAAATATTTAAATGCCTCAAAGGAAATTGGAAAAGGAAAACAGTGGAACAAACAACAGATGGGACAAAAACGAAATAAATTGTAAACCTGTAGACATAAATCTATGCAAATTATAACTATATTAATCATTAATGGATTACATATTGCAATTGTGGCTGAGGATATAGACTCAGAGAGTGGACTGGCGCTGCCAGGGGCTGCAGGTGGGGAGAAGTGGGGTGATAAACTAATGAATGACTATCACATTTCAATAAACAAGATGCATAGGCTCACATAGAAGGTGGGAGAGACCTCATGTTTCATGCTTGCTTTGTCATAGTCAAACTAATATTAAGAAATTTAAAACAATACAGGACAGGGCAGGATAATGGTTCCTTCCTCTGACCCTCTGACAGCTGCTGTCCCTCCAATCTCACTCTCCGCATCACTGTTGGGTTCATTTCCATGCCTATCTCCCGTGCTTGACAACGAGCTCCTTCAAGGCAAGGACCGTGCCTTTGCTTCTGTGCCTTTATTAGCACTACAGAGCAATGCTTGACAGTACTAACTGATAACAAATTGGTAGTCCTATTTCTGTGAGCTATGTCTGGACCTAAGAAACAGATGGAGAATATGTTAATAATGTAGATTAATCTTAAAAGTGGATTGTGTATCTGTGTATTATACTGTGCACAGCACAAAAATTTTAAAATAGAAAATATTATTTCAGTATTGAAAACAGTTTATTCCATGAAACAAAGAAGTTACTCATGTATTCAGGAATGGGTGAGAATAAGTAAAATTGCAACATGCATATTTGTTGTTTCACTGTCCTGTTTGTTAAAGAAAAAGAAATAGCCAAAATTCATGAGAGTAGGCACAAGATATGAGCAGATGTTTTACCAAAAATATAGAGGATAAAAAAATCTGAAGAAAAATTGCTCATCATGAATTCTAAGGGACATTGAATTAAAACAATAGTGAGAGATAACCATGAACTTATTAAAAGGGCTAAATGAAGAGTTATCAACTGTATGTAATGTTTTATAGGGTGTAGAACAATGGGGACTCTCACACACTGTTGGTAAGACTGAGATCTGCTATCCAACATCACACCTATGTCAGCAATACTGAATTGTGCAGTTAAAACTCTCTCAAAGGGTAGATCTCATGCTAAATGGTATTACCCCAAATCAATAATATTTTTAAAAATGGATACAAAAACAAGATCTAGTTTAATGCTATTTAAATAGATAAATAAAAAGATAGATGGTTTAAAATGGAAAAACATATCTGTGCATACAGCAAATTAAAAAAAAAAAATCCTGAAGTGGTTAGATTACTATTAGATAAGATAGACATCAAGAGAGAATACTACCAAAAAGCATAGTGATAAACAGGTCATTTCCTCAATAAAATATTACAATTATAAATATGTATCTACACATTATTTACTTTAACTGGTAAGTTTTATACTTGTAAACTGGCTTAGATTAATAATTTTTTTGCATTAGATCTCTCTTGTCAACATTTTCTTTGACTTTTTGTGTTTTTCTTTTATCTTGTTACACTATTCAAACAATAATCTTTCACTATGTTTTGCTCTTCATCTATCCTTCTTTAAGGCACATCACAATCCATTAGCAATTTGCACAAATATCTGAAGTTAAAGATAACTTGGTTTTCTTTCGGACCTTATTTCCCATTACAATTTTGACTGTTCCTCTGTGTTCAAACAGCGCCACCAAATATCCGCCTTTGTGGACCCTGTAACCACTGAGACTGGGGACAATAGTTCTATAATAGTATCTCTGTCTACGTAGGACACTGACCTTAAACTTTTCAGAGAAGCAGATGCCAGCTTCACAAGTGTATTTCTCATTAACTTGATGAAATTATGGTCTTTTGTGGCCTCCTGAAAACAGATACAGTGGACTCTCTGATCTCAAAATAAATCCATTTCAACAGTTCATCTTTTATGATCTTTCTTGATTCTTCCTTAATACTCTGCCAAAGCAGTTATAATGTCACTGCCTCACTGACTCTAAGCAATCATGTTCAACCCCAAAGGGTCATAGAATAAACTTGGGATCAGTTTGAGACACAGTACACTGATGTTAAGTCTAAACATATAAAAGAAAGCTCCCTGGTCAATAAATTCTTTTCTACCCAGCATTCTGTCATGTCTTGATTAGCACCCTTAAGAGACACTTCCACACTTGCCCACGTACTTTCATCCCCACAGAGTAGCTAAGCATATAGACCTTGGTATTGATCTGAAGGAAAGGAGAGCACCTTAAGGAGAACAAATGAGTTTTGAGCAATATAACTCAGGTGTTTGAGAGATTGGGAAATGATTAAGAGAAGAGCTTCCACCATGAGGTGGCAGGAGCACACCCAGGCTACACAGTGACACTATGACAGGTTTGCATCAGGTGAGGGAGGGGCAAGGCCCTCAGAGCACCAGTGTAACTGTTGAAATTGTGTGTCTGCCTTCCTTTATTCTGTCCTTCTCTTCTGCCTCCCTCTCTCTTTCCCTCCCTCTTTTCCTGCTTGTTTCCCTTTCACCTCCCTTTATTGTTCCCTTCTTTTTACTTCTATTTTGTCTTTCTTCCTCCCAGATTCTACCTAAACCCAACCACCTAAAACTCTTTTTTATATAATCAAGAGAGTGATGAACAGGTATGACTTCAAGTTTCCTTGAAAATGGACCTAACACTTCGTTTCCAGGCTCATACTGATTTAGTATTTTTTCCTGAAGAAGAAGCACTTATTTTACGCAGGTGAGTTGTTATCGGCAGTCCTTTATTTTCAACTGGTGGATCTTCTCTAATTCATTGCAGGGCACTCCAGGTTTTACTAGATTTCAACTGGATTTTCCATTAATGTCTTTTTTTTTTTTTGGTTCAAATATTCATCATGCATTTAGTCATCATTTGTCCTCTGGGCTATGACAGTTCGTTAGTTTTGTTTTTGTTTTTTGTCTATTGTTTTTTACTTAATGTTATTTCCCAAGGTCTTTGAATTAAATGAATCATTAGGTAGGTTTTTTATACATGAGGTTTACTTGAATGTCTCTATGAGGAAGTGTGGCACTATAAGACCATTTTCCTGATGTTTAATTAACTTCAAGTTAGGTGTGTATATCTCTGTTATATGTCATCAGTTTCATGTAAGTGAATTGTTGTCTAGAAAATATTATTTTACTTTTATCATTGTTTCTACATGTGTCAGGCTGAATCTCCCTGTCCAATTCCTGGTACCCTGAGCAAATTCTGTATTTTCCTAACCATGCTATTTGTTTCAAACTCAGTCCCGATTAATGTTCACTTTCCATCTGGAATGTTACATCCTTCTTTCAATCTCTGTGAAGACTTTACCTGGGATCTTGAATGCTGGCATTGGGAACCACAGGGCTATTCTCTAGTTCCAAATACGTCCTCTTTACTCCTTCTCCAAAACACAGTTTTCTGAATATAAACAGCAAAATAATATGTGGCCCTTTACCTAACTTGTCATGTACTGATTTTTTTTTTGCTGTGTTGTTTTTCTCAGGCCAAGAGTGACCGATTATTAATGCACTTGGTGGGGCTGGTGAGCAAGTGCTGACTCCCTACAAGGAGACCAGTTGTTCCTTAGGCAACCCCTCACTAAGATCACTGTCCTTGGTTCCCTGCACTCTCTTCATGTCGTTTTGTACTCATTCATCTACTTCTTCCCAGGCCCCGGCTGAAACTCGCTTGTTCTTCTTATGTCTTCAGACAGCAAACGGTTCTTTTCAGTGAATATGAGTAGGTTAGCTCAAATCCAGCAAATACTGACAGCATCTTCTTGAATGTAAAGCATGGCAACGTGGGCTGCTTATTTCTGACCCCTGTCTCGGTCCTGCCATCTTTCCCTATATTTTTGGAGGGGAGAGTAGTAGTTGTTGTTTATACTCCTAATTCAGGCACAGAAATAAATCAGCAAGCCATTGCCTAAGCAGATGTCAGTCCGGGGAATGAGATCATATTGTTCTTACCATCCTCATCGTCATCCTCATCCCCCTTTTTCTCCTACTGCTGCTCTCTCATCCTCCTTGGTCTTTTCCTGATGTTATACTCTTGTCCCCACAAAGGGGTAAAAAAGAGGAGAGAAAAAGGCAACCCTGGAATAAATGTCAGACTTTTTATGTTTGGGCTGAATATCATCCTGAAAAATATCGGTGTAATAATACCCAAAGACTGAGATCACGAAAATGAAGGAAACACTGAGCACTGCCTGTCACAGATGTAAATCTAGCACACATTCACATCGAATCCTAAAGCCCATGACCGAGGAAATTCAAGGTCACACAATATGTTTAGTACAACTAGAGGAAACCTATGATGCATGGTGAAAGAATTTGTGCGTTATCTGTAGGATGAAGTTAAAATGTATGTGGTCCAGCACAGTGAGAAACAGATCAGCTTCACAAGAACTATGTTTTCATCTAAGCATTGTGATTAGAGTCATGCATCACTTGATCATAGGGATCCATTCTGCAAAATGTGTCTTTAGGTGATTTTGTCAATTGTGGTCATCATAGACTGCACTGACACAAGCTGAGAAGGTCTAGCCTACCGCACCCCTAGGCTGTATGCTATGCCCCATTTCTCCTGGGCCCTGATCTTGCACAGTCTGTTACATACTGAGTACTGTAGGCAAGTCCAACACAATGGCAAGTATTTGTGTACTTAACCATATCTAAGCATAGAAAAATATGCATTAAAATACGGTACAAAAAATAAAAAAATATATATACCTATTTAAGACATTTACCATGAATAAAGCATGTGGGGCTGGCAGTTGCTTGCTTGCTTGCTCTGGGTGAGTCAGTGAGAGAGTGGTGAGTGAATACACAGACCCGGGACGTTACTGTACTGTCGTGTCGGTAAGCACTGTCGCACCAGCCCTCCCCTTGATTCTTTCTGACAAGGTCAGAAACAGAACATCAGAGCTGTCAGTGCTGCTCCATGAACAGGGGTGTGGGCTGCTGATTGGAAATATCAAGGAGAAACTGGCTGGGCAAGGCTTGGTTACCATAGCAGTGACTGCCAGGAGGGAGTAAACGGTGGCCTGAAAATCAATAGAAACAAAAATCAAGATGAAGAGATAAAGGAACATAGGAGCTGTCATGGCTACTGCATGTGGAAGCAGAGGTCAGATTAAGGAGCTTGGTGGTATTCATAAAAAAGTGGGTCTATGACACGGAGATGGTGTAGAACTGAGCACTCAATATTTGACCTTTGATCACTTCTTCTCAATTCCATTGACCCCACATGGTCCAAAAGGCTCTCTTTGGCATTGGACTGATGAAAGAAATAAAACTTATCAGAGCTTTACATAATTACAACCAGAAAAATATTTCCAAAGTACAGGGACAAGCTGGCTCCATGCTACCAGAGAAAGCTTTCACTTAAATGAATTTACAAATAATTTACATATTGTTCTTTGTAGACCACCAAGCTGGATCCTTGGGGGCTGTGGCACCCTCTGAACATGCCGCACAGTGGGGTGGGGCTCGCTCCTCTGTGCCAAAACAGGTGAGTGGCTGACTGACTGGAATGCAATATGTGCTCTCAAAATTGAGGTTCTGTGAGTAAAAGATCTATTATTTCCCAGCCCCACAGGTACTGCTCCGATCAGTGGAAAAACAAAGCCCTTCCAATTCTATCCTTCCATGTCTTAAAGAGAATTCTGCTGCATTGTAACCTTACAGAACCAATGTCTTATATGAGGTTCATTGTTAACCTAAATACCATTATGTAGCACATGACTGTAATTAGCTGTTTTTTCTTAATAAGCTTAATTAAATTTTCCTCTTTAATTTTTCTCGCCGCTTGTTCACTAGGCAAGTATTAAATTCAATTTCTTATCTAAAGCTGTAATGAAGTAACAATAATGGTTAAGATCACTGGCATCAATATCATCATTTACTGAATACTTATATTTTATGAAGCTCTCATTACAAGAATGTAGTATGTGTGAATATTATACATATGTGATGTGCATATTTATAGATATTTTTATAAGCTCACTTGTTTTCTAATAATAGTCTCTCATTTTCCTGTTTGCTGTAATAATTTAAAAAAAAACATTGGGTATTTCTGTAAATATCAGGATTGTAAGTAATTTTAATTATATTGGTATTATTACAACTCACACTTTAAGATACACACTTTAGACCTGTAGGCAGAAAGAAAGAAATCAAGTACAGGTAATGGTATAATAGTCCTTGAGATTCAAGATATTTATGGCCTCCCTGTGACGAAACCACAGTGCAAGATGACAAATGGGCCTGTGCAAAGCAAACATATATTTCAAATAAACTTTTTAAATTGAATTAGTTCATGGCTCCAAATAAGCCATCTCATTTGAAATATGATTACAATTACCCTAGTCCTTGGTTTCTAATATACCAGCAGTCACGAAAGAGAGTATCATGATACTGAAAGTGTTTAATTATTTTCATTTAATGGTACTTCATCATAGCACCCTGTGGAACCTAACCCTGTTATCTCTGCCAAATGCTGTATGGGTTCATAATGAATACACTGAGAGAGGGAAAGCATTTGGTTTCATTTGCCAGAAGCAGTGGTGAGCCCAACCACTAAAATTATGGAGACACCCATTGACATATGTGATCTGAGGACAAGTTGGCTGAGACATCTGTTACACCGCTTCGGCTGATCCGGTTGGCGAAGTGCCTCTTCTGCAGTCGCCATTCCATCTGCTTCTCTCGTAAAATAAAGTACTTAATTTGACACAATCACCTCAGCTAAAAGAGAACCTATCTGTTTCCCCAGTTAGAATCTCCAAACTAAAGTTTCCTTTCTGACCTCAAAGAATCTTGACTATGATTTCTAGGACATTCCTCAAGTCAAATTTGAAATGGAGTTATCAGAGATGTCTATTAAAAAATAGATAAGTGGTCATAGCCCTGGCAAGTGTGGCTCAGTGGATTGAGTGTCGGCCTGTGAATCAAGGAGTTGCTGGTTCGATTCCCAGTTGGGGTACATTCCTGGGTTGCAGGCCAGGTACCCAGTAGGGGGCGCATGAGAGGCAACCACACACTGATGTTTCCCTCTCTTCCCCTCTCTCTAAAAATAAATAAATAAATGATCTTTAAATACATACACACACACAGTTCTCATTTCGTTGTACTCTTCTTTGTGTAGTCAGGTGTCAAAGAAAAAGCATATTTCAAGCCTAATAATAATATTAATAATATCCTCAATTAGTATATTTGTCCTCAAAGTATTATTTTGTGCTTCCACTTCAGCATAATTATGGATATATTAATTTGTATTCAAAGGGAATGCAAGGAAACATGTCTCCGTCTAGACTGAATGTTAAATTTGGCAACTTTATTGCTGTAATCAGTCAGTTTTCTTAAGCCAGAGCATCCTAGTGCCCAAATAAATCTCCATAGTGTTCGGAGGGCCCCACACACCTGGACCCCCCTATTTGGGCTGTCTGCCTTAGTGTTTCTGATGCTATTAACAGAACCAGATGAGCAGGACTCCTTCAAATCTTGATTACAAACTGTCCTATGTGACAGAAAAATTATCGTCTCAGGAATAATGAGCATAAGGTCTCTGCTTATTTTCAATTATTGGAAATTCTTCATCACTTGTAAGACAACTGTTTCTTCTTTTATCTCCACATGTTAATCCTAAGTCTTTCTTCTACACTCCATGTGACTAAGCAAACTCAACTTACTTTTTCTCACAGAATTCCTCAAATATTTGAATGCAGCCAAAATTTCAATATGGTGTTTAAAAAAACAACTTTTTGTCTGCAAAATCACAAAAGCATCTATCTTATCTTTCATAGTCCCTACTCTGGAAACAAGTTACAAATTTGACTTTTAAGTACAGGATCTTATTTTCCCAGAGATGTGAACATGTTTCCTTATTTAAAAAGCTGCGAGACCTATTCAAAAAAACAAATGCAACAACGCAATCTCAAGGTCCCAATTCTATCTGGTATCATAGGACACTATAAAAGCATACACAGAATAGCAAGTTATTGTTTATTTCTTTATTGCATTTAAGTATGTCAATTATTTGTATTTTAGGTGGTTTTATTTGCATCAATTACCTCACCTATCAAGGGAGATTATAATTGCGTGTTTACAGAGTACACAAAACACAGTTTAGTCTTGTATTGTTTTTAATTATTGTATTATTTTCAGTACAAACAATTGTAACCCACTTTTGTTCCACATGTATTCATCCACAAAATACAAATTATCTCTAATTTGATGAAGTGGCTGAAGCCGCTATTCATATTCTATTTTATTTATTTTTAATATTACTTTATTGTTGTTCAATTATAGTTGTCTGCATCCTCTATTCATATTTTTAAAGGCATCATCACTGATCACAACAGATGATTAAATTTCAATAAGTATAGATGATTATATATCCAATATAATTTTGTATAAGAAAATTATTAACAAATTTAATTTAGAATTATTGCTCCAATGCATATATACTTCAATAATTTCAAAGGGATTAATAATCATCCTGAAGAGTTTCTTAAATAAAAATATAAAATAAGAAGTAATATCTGCATTATATTAACAGAAATTATAAAGGGATTCCATTCTTCATTTTTAACCTATTTTGTGATATTAATAGAAAACATAGTTTTTTCGTGGTTAAAAAAAGAGACAAAAGTCTAGAAGTTACTTGTCAACAATAACCACCAAAATATTGTTTCTTTACTTACATTATATTGGTATGAGAAGGTAATTACTGAACTCAAAGGAAGAACCATTTTATCAACTAGATCAACGTGTGAAAATGTTGTACAGACTCTAGTTTCTGAATAATCAAATTGTCCATGCTTCCACAAATATCTGTCAATTTGGAGGTATGCTTTGGTTCTGTGTTATAATAATAATTTGAATTGAAAATGTAAGATGTATGTGTGTAAGTACATATTTATATACATATGTATATATTTGTGCATAGATACAGATTTGTGATGTAGATATGTATATAAATATACTCATCTTATTTTCCTAAATATAAGCAGAACCTTTGTCTAAATACTAAATACCTGAACACATATTCTTAGTCATAAAGTATCCCAACTTCTATCCAAAATGCTTGACAGTCTTTCTTTGTAGAATAACTACATTTGGATATTTCTTTTTTTAAAGATTTTATTCATTTATTTTTAGAGAGAGGAGAAGGGAAGGAGAAAGAGAGGGAGAGAAACACCAGTGTGTGGTTGCCTCTCACACACCCCCTACTGGGGACTTGGCCCACAACCCAGGCCTGTGCCCTGACGGAGAAGGGAACTGGCGACCCTTTGGTTCTCAGGACAACACTCAGTGCACTGAGCCGCAATGGCAGGGTGGTAATTCATTTTTATAACAAAATTTAAATATTCATTTTCAGACAAATTTCTAACATGTTTAATATTATAATTTTAAGTATTCTCTATTGCAAATACTAACTAATCAAACATATTAACATGCACCTAAAGACATAATATGCTTCTCCAGAGGGTTATTATTATTGAATTGGTAATCTTCAAATATTCGCTGTGTCTTAATCTCTATCAAATATTTGAATAAAATAAATTAAAAGTATCTGTAACCTCATGGTGCCTTTTGTTGGGAGAATTTAGTTAGAGTTGACTACTTGAAATATTTTTAAAAGTCATATCACTTAATTTTTCTACTTTTTGTTTAATTCTGTGGATATCAAAAGAACTGTTATTTCCATTATCAAAATGAGAACGACTTTATCTTCAAAATTTGATCACATGCTTGGCCTTAGTGGAAATATATTATAATTATATATATATATATATAATTTTTGAAAGCCTTTTACTGAATATTCTTATTTTAGATGCCACTTTAACCAAAATAAATATACAAAATGCTAATTTTCAGCATTATCAATATTAATATTTACTGTGTAATTATAGACAATTTTAATTTACTTAAGAAGGCTTAAAATTTTGAAGACGTATAAATATTTTATATATTTGGATCTTCTACTACTGATGGTAATTGCTGTTGCTAGTAACATTGAATGCTCATGTCTGTGGAAAACGGATCAACCAGAATATAATTCTCTCCTTTAAAAAAATGAATAATTTGAAAAGCAATAGTTTTAAAAATTCCTTCAATATCATTTAAGCTTCCCAATGTCACCAATGACAAAATTTCTTGGCAAGACTGCAAACTAGGGTGGCTCTTATTTTTTTTAAATGGATTCACCTGGAATGTGGATCTCTTAAAAGTATGCAGTGAAGAACAAACATCAACTTGTAAAATTCTGGAATTTACATTCCTTTCATGTACTAAAATGTATGTTGCAAAATATTTTATATTAGCAAATTATATTAATTTTATATGTTAAGAAAATGCTTATGAATTATGGAAAGTATTTTGTGAAATTATGCAAAATTTGGAATTATTATGGAAATATGGAAATTATATTCCTTTACGTACTATAAGATAAATACAGCATTTTATCTGTAAATTAAATTAGTTTTCTTGTTTGTTTCCTGCAAATGTTCAAAAGTTATATATTCTTATTGATACAAGATTATTTGTGATAAATTTGTTGTACTTTTGGCCAAATTTGCCTAAAGTTTTCACTTTGTGAGAGGAAGTTAAGATAAATTGTTTTTAAAATGTGGAGATTAAGACGTATTAAAGAGGGGTGTACATAAAGAGCAAATATTCATCTTGTAATATGAAAATTGCACTGTGTTGCGAATCCCATGCTGATCGAGTTGTTATGAGAGGCTTTTCTGATTTCCCACCACCATTCCAATGAGTATGTTAATGAGAACCTAAAGAAATTCGATAAGAATATTCTCACATAGGGTGCAGAGACAGTCACCGTCCACATGTGTCACTTGTTACACTTTGTGGTGGAGTGAGAGTGAGCCCTTTTCTAGTCTGCGGATATTTGAGGAGTGAGGAGAAAAGTGAAAATTAGAGTGAGAGAGAATGAAGGAGACTTGAATGTGAGTCCCATTTTCTCCCTGCATCGTCTTTAGCTCAAATGAGAGGATTTGTGTTACATCAGACAAGATACTATTTACAATACATCAAATGGCCACCATAGATAGTGTATATTCCCCTACGGTTTTGACACTGAAATCATAGAATTAGTGGGAGGAAAACATGCTGAAGTTATGCAGTTTTATCTAACAGGTCTTGAACGATCTTTACAAGGACCATAAAAATAATGTCTCAGATATTTTTGAACTTTATAGAACAGAAAGTTATTTTTTTCTTTTCTACCCATAGGTGCTCTTCAGTCAGACCTTATTAATTGTTGCTTAGCTATAGAAAATTATGCTTCTGGGTGTATCAGCATGCTAGTGTGAAATAAATTTTACAGTTCTTCTGCATTGTATTTTTATAAGGTTTAAAGATAATGGGAGAAGATTATATTTTTAGAGGTTTTGAGTTACATATAAGGAACTAAAAAGCATTTTTCACAAAGGTATCTATGATCCCTATTGTGAAACATAATATAAATGGTAGTTACACTTATTTTTATTTTCTTAGTCTTTGTGTCCCTTATACTACCTTTATGGCATATGGAGCAAATGTGTTTCATTTTTGCTATTACTATAAAGAAATAGTATCATATATTTTTATACTGCTAAATTTAGTCATTTACAAATTGAGTTCACATTTCAACCTTGACTAAAGTTGAAGAAAACCAATTTCTGTGTTTATTATATTTTTCTATATTATTATTTAATTTTGAAGATAAACTAACACAAACACAAATTACAGAGGAAACTAAAGTGCATTAAAGTGTCCCATTATTATTTTAAAGAAAAAATGTTTTTCTTCAACAACAGAAGACAATAAACTTCTTAGCTAAATGTGTGATAACTTGAAACGTTTTGCACAGTTCTCTTAAAATTATATTTTTGGAATGATTAAGCTTATATCAATGTCTCTAAGCTACAATACATTCAGTGTTATTGTTGTCCAATAAAATAGGTAAAAAGAAAGTCTTCACTTTCATGTTTAATGTTAAGCAAACAAGAGACATATACATGATTTGTTAGATTAAGATGAATGCTAGAAACCTTGATAAAATAGCAATGTTAGCAGAACAAAGTCATTGTATAATACAAAGTATATGCTTATTCATGTCACTGAAAAGAAAAATGTACCATTTATAATTTATATCCAAGCACAAAACAAAGACAGAAACATATAACATTTTATATACAAGTTCAGGATTAATATTGTTCAAATGTCCGTACTACCTAAAGTAATACACAGATTCAATGCAATCCCTATTACAATACCAATCACATTCTTTTGAGAATTAGAAAAATTAATCCTAAAATTTATATGGAACAACAAAATACCCCCAAAATGAAGAAATTTTGAGAATAAACAAAATGAAATGAATGAAGCTCCATATATCAAACTATACTACAAATCTATAATAATCAAAACAATACAGTACTGAGATAAAAACTGATATGTAGCCCCATGGAATAGAACAAAGAACCCAGAAATAAGTCCTCATCCATATGGTCAACTAGTCTACATTAGAGGAGGCCAGGAAATACAGTGGGATAAAGACATTCTCTTCAGTAAGTGGTGTTGGTAAAACCAAAAGATTAAATGAAAAAAAAAATAAATAAATTGACCACTTCCTTATACCACATACAAAGATAAACTCAAAATAGATTAAAGGCTTAAATTAAATGATTAAAGACCTGAAACCATGAAAATGCTAAAAGAAAATACAGACAGTAAAATCTTGGGCATTTCTTTTAGTAATATTTTGTCTGACATATCTGTGGAGGCAGGGGAAACTGGGAAAAATGAACTCATGCTATAAGAAGAATAGAGATTTCTTTTGGGAGTTGAGAGATATAAGGAGGCACAGAAGGGCCATCAGAGTGCTGAATATGTTCTACTTACTAATCTGAATACTTGACATATACATAAAAACTAACGTATTCTGTTTTTGCACTATTTGTACATTTTCTAATTTGATACAATCATTTAATGTAGTGATAGATCAAATGTTTATATAATTATACACAAAAACAAAATAATACAAATAAATGATGCAAAATTAATAGCCTGAAAGTCAGATTTTCACAACTTTCAATTCAATACCTCAAATAATTTACCTGCAAGGTGTTTAAACAATCTTAGATGCCATAGAGAATTAGTTATATTATGTTTCATAAAATAGTTTTGTTAAGCATACTTAAATAATCTTGTATTTTTATCAAAAAATCATAGTTTTTTTAAATAAGGCTATTATACCTTATACCCATAATGTTTAATTTTTGAGGTACTTATTATATATGAACTATGTTACTCCTTAAGTAAATGTTGAAGAGTTTCTGTAAACAACTTAGTGAAAATAGTTCCATCTTCTATATTGTCTGTTGGTTAACTACATTATTTTTTTAAGGTTAACACTTGAAGTACCTAAAATATTATCAAAGATAACCTGAAGAAGCAGCAGAGTATATTTCATCTGCATAAAATAAGAAGATATTTGTAGCAAAAATATTTCCATATAATAAAGAATATCTCAACAGATGGAAAAAGCTAATCCTACATTTATGATGGATATCAGAATTCTCTCTCAGAAGCATTATTAGCAAAATTTAGCTCTCCTGATGTCTGGCAAAGTCATATTTTGCTAAAAGCCAAGCAATTGATGCATTACTTGCCATTGGTTTTCGACATTCTAAAATTATAAATAAATTAACAGAAGAAAGTGCTCAAATCTGGCCAGCTGGTTAGAAGACAAATAAAAGTAGCAATATCTCTTGGGCAAAGAAGTCTGTCTGGTTAAAATGTAGAGATTGAGCTATAATAGATGTCTAAAATTATGCATTGAGGATGCATTTATATTCCTAAGGTGAATAATTTTCTCCTTATGGTCATCATTTAATCCTGCCTGACTCTTTCTTCATGGGACAAACAAATTCAGTTCTGACCTTAATGTCCAAATACTTACTTCTAATTGTTAAGAAAATTTGTGTTGCAAAAAGAGACTAAATTTATGTTTTCTTTCTCTTTTAAAAAAGATTTTATTTTATTTATTTTTATACAGAGGGGAAGGGGGGAGAAAAAGAGGGAAACATCAATTAGTGGTTGCACTCATGCTCCCCCTACTGGGGACCTGGCCCGCAACTCAAAGCATGTGCCCTGACTGGGAGTTGAACCGAGACCCTTTTGGTTTGCAGGACAGTGCTCAATCCACAAGCCACACAAGTCAGGGCAAAAATGGCATCCTAAAGCTGGAAGAGGGACAAAGTCAAGCATGCGCAATATTGGCCATCATTGTTTGAAAAGCTGGACACTCCTGCTGGCTTCCAGAGTGCATGCGGGTCTTGGAGAGGACTTTTATTTTTTTTTATTTTTTTAAACATTTTTATTTATTTATTTTTAGAGAGAGGGGAAGGGAGAGAGAAAGAGAGGGAGAAACGGCAATGTATGGTTGCCTCTCACATGGCCCTCACTGGGGACCTGGCCTGCAACCCAGGCATGTGCCCTGACTGGGAATCGAACTGGGACCCTTTGGTTCCCAGCCCACACTCAATCCACTGAGCTACACCAGCCAGGGCTGGAGAGGACTTTTAAATAGAAGGCAGAAGCTCACTCTCTTGGCTCTTGGTCTCTTGGCCATTTGGCCCTTTGTCTTTATGTGCACTTGCTTTTGCCCCAGAAGGCGAGGAGCAGCATGCGCTCAGACCACTTGGTGTTTAGGCCTGGCACAGTTGAAGCCAATTTACCCAGAAGCAGGGTCGGTGCCTCATCAGGCTCCAGCCTTTGGGACACTATGACCCAATGTAGCAGGGCACGTGGGTCCTGGACGGCTTCCTCTGTCTCTCCCTGAAAGAGATGCACAGTGACTGAAAGCAGCACATGGAGGATAAGCCAGGAAGTTCTTCATGCATGGAGCTTCCTTTGCTCAAGTCCCCGGAGCGATCTGGCAGCACATTCCCAGACCTGAGAGAAGAGAGGGAGCTGCTGCAAGATGATGGCAACTCGGAAACCTGTAAGTGCACACCCAGAAGGATGGAATCCTATTTGCATGGCTGGTTTAAACCACAGAAGGACAGATAAGCAGTAACGCTGAACTTCCTGGCATGGCTTTTGTTTGTGATCTTTTTGGGAACAAGTGAAGTTTTGTGTATTGCAGAAGAGAAGGGTTCAGAGCAGGAATGCTCCAAGCCCCCCGCATTGGAAACCCTGTTAATAAAAATCTATACCTTTCCACATAAATCTTTGTGTTATGTGTGTACACAGTCACAGGTGGCTGGACACCATGCAGCCCAGTTTCAATAATAATTCATTCTTAGCTTTAAAAAGATATTTTTCAAAGCTTGTCATTGTCTTTTTCTATATAAATTTCAACCTATCTTGTATATGTGTAAATAAATAGGAAGATATTAAAAATAATTAATTCACGTTAATCCCACTTACTAAATATTTGCCAAATGTGTAGCTTTGCATGAATCGTCTCTCCTATATGAGGCTTCCGAAAAAGTCAAAGTTACCCACTTCATGGAGAAAATCCACAAAAAGTGCATTTTGTGTGTTAAAGTCTTTGCTAAGTTTAGCTTATTTTACACATTTATTTTCCTATAACCCTCATTTATTTTTTATTTATTTTTGCCGTAATGTGTATTTATGTAAGCCATTTCAAGTAAACTTGAAATAGAGTCATGTAAAAATAAGTAACACTATGGTTCTCTTTCATTCCCAGGCAGCACATTTGTACAGAAACTCTTAAATCATAGAACCTTCAAGTGAGTGAAATGTCGTGGAGGCCACAACATTTGCAGAAGAAAAATAACTATTACTATAAAACCTCAATTAGCTAGAAACTATAATTAACCAGAATTCATTAAAGATTATTTGAATTCACACAAATGGTTTATACATAAATAGCCATGTGTGTTTGATTTAGGAGATTGTTTCTGCAAGGCTATTTATGGTAATAAGAAAAACATACATGGGTACAAGCAATTGTAATGGTATTTATATATAACTGAACACATGGTGAATGTACACGGAGAGACCCAGCAGAAAAACCATTTTGTTATAATGGAATGACATCTACATTATATAAAGCACCATATTCATTGTCTGCCAATTTTTTTTTCGGTTTGTTTGTTTCATTTTCCTGCTTTGTCATTCTCTGACAGCAATAATGGCATGGCAACTAAAAGCTTAAAGGCTTTTTCAGGGAGAGAGGAGATACTATTTTTTGGTACCAAATGTTTGCTCTATTTGTGAAATGGATGCAAAAATTTTTCTCAAAGTGAGAATTATCTAAATTCCCTAAAACTATTCAAAATATTTCAAAAGTTTGCTAAACATGTAGTAGCCTGTTAAGTAACTTTTTACAAATTTTCAACAAAAATGTTTTGAAAGGTTACTCAAGACTTTGAAGAATGTTGGGTTACCTCTAACTGGAATAGTAATAACCAGAAAGTCCATTAATTCATAACTGACTGTTATTTCAAAGGGTTTTGGAGTGATATAAACTCCAGTAAATTATCTTTTGCAAAACTTTATTGCTTTATTTATTATCTCATTATATTTAATCCTCCTTCAAGGTTTTCACAAATCCTGACACCTCACATTTTGTTATGGCCTTAAATGAAACATATCCAAACATATGATAACAGGATATTTGAAGTTCACTACTCTGTTGAAGGTTCAGTGCTCTGTTGAATAGAACTGGTGACAGTGGTCATCCTTGCAGACAAAGTCACCGAAGTATTTCTATTTTGTTTCTACTTTTTAATTCGAATACTATTGCTGTGTTATGATTTCTGAAATGTAAGTTGCAATTTTTTTCCTTATCTCATAAGAAAAGATCTCAGCTTTTTATCACTGAGTACAATGTTCGCCGTGGGCTTGTCATATATGGCCTTCACTATGTTTAGGTGTGTCCCTTCTATACCCAGGTTGTTGACAGTTTTTATGATAATTGGATCTTGAGTCTTGTCAACTTATTTTTATGCATCTCTTGTGATGATCATAATATTTGTATCCTTCATTTTGTTAACATGGTGCATCACAGAGATTGATTAGTGGGTACTGTATCTTGCATCTCTGCATTAAATGCCACTTGTTCACGGGGTGGGATCTTTTCACGTACTATGCACTTTGTTTTGCTAATATTTTGTTAGCAGATTTTTGCATCCATGTTTTTTGTTAACAAAAATATTTCATTAAACATTTAATTCTGGCCCTTTAATATTGAAAACCACGGGTTTTATAAATGAGATCACTAGTCAGCTTATCGCAAGCTTTTCATGTTTTTTATGAACACATTTTAATTGGTTAAAATATCACAAGCATTTTTGTCATGGGTGAAATAAGGGTTCAAGCACTAATGCAGTCACCATCCATGTCAAGTATGGTTTCTGATCTGTTTTTCTTGATCAAAATTATTAGTACCAGCTTCATATGATGTTTGTGATAACTACATGCCAGAGTTAATTTATTTTGAAGTAAATACTCAGGTATGTTGCCCCAAATTCTCCAATATTCTTCAAGGATATTGGCCTGCAATTTTCTATTCTTTTCTGTCCTGACCTGGTTTTGGTATAAGGATAATTCTAGCCCTGCAAATGTAGTTTAGAAGTGTTTCCTTTAAAATGTTTTGGAATAGTTTAAAAATAATCGATATTAATTCTTCTTTACACGTTTGGTGAAAATCACCAACTAAGCTATTTTGTCCTGGACTTTTGTTTATTGGGAGGTTTTTGATTACCAATTTAATCTTCTTTCTAGTAATCAGTCCATTAATATTTCCTACTTCTTCATGATTCAATAGCTAAGCTGTATGTTTCTAAAATTTTAATTATCTCTTCTAGGTTGTACAATTTGTTGGCATATAATTGTTTATAGTTTCTTATGATTCTATTTGTATGGTAGCAGTTGTAATGCCTACATTTTTACTATGATTTTATTTATTTGAGCCCTCTCTAATTTTTCTTGATTTGTCTACTTGTCTATTTTGTTTATATTTTCAAATTATAATATTATTAATATATCATGATTTCTGAAATGGAGCTTATAATTTATTACCATTAGGAATTAGTTGAAATAAAAGTTTTATGTTTTATCTTTTAAATATAGTCTCAGATCAAGCACTTCCAAGAGCTCATGGACACATAGGAACGATAAAGACTTATAGAACCATTCCGATCTGAGAAGGTGAGGGCTGCACAATCACTCGGCAAGTCACAGTACATTGTGAGTATGAATAAAATATTCTATGCTTTGTTATTGCTTATTTTTTAAGTAAACTATATGATTGTATATCTGCATTTCAATTCACATTTGTGTGAGATGGGGTAATTGAATAATATGCCAATGATTATTATACTTCTTAAAGTTTATAAATCAACAATACATATCATCTATGATATTTAATATTTACATGAATTGCTTCATGTAATTTGATTCTTTGTACACAATTAACTAATTTGCCTTTTAATAATCTTGCTGATATTATGTCACTTATGACAGGTAAATTTTTTGTATTCCAGAAATTATCTATATTTTTCTTTCTCTGTCATCAATTTGTATTCCTAAATTTGCCAACCTTCTATTGACTAATATAATATTTTAAGACTAAATGAGTATGCATGATTTACCTTGCAATGCTTTGATAAACTCTTCATAGGGCATTTTTGATGCTATGCATTCTTGAAGTTCATGCTAACTCTCTTCTACTTCTCCCGGATTCACCATTCCCACACAAAGTGATGTCTAACTCATTGGTATGGTAGTATGCCAACAGCGTGAAACTCAAATTATTTTCTCAGGTCGAAGAAGAGATTATTTTTGCTAGGTATTGCTATTATTACTATGTATAAATAATTTTATTATTATTATTATTTTGTCACAGGGACAGTTTGGGGCCTGTATCCATTTTCACCTTCCACTGGTCTCTAGTAAGTGTCCTGCTCTCGCATTGCCCTGAGTTTACCTACTCCTGCTTCTTCTTTTGTCAGACTGGGTCCCACCTCCGTATTCAATACGCTTCAAAGAAAAGTACACAATAGCATGGATTATAAGCCTATTTGTGAATTTTGAGACAAATAGATGTTAACAGTACTAATGCCAGATCCCTCTTACCAAAATATCACTTTCTCATGTCGCTCATGGTATTATGTGTATAAAGTTCATTTTTTAATCGCACAGTTAGAAGTGTAACCCAGCCCCCGAGCAAAATGATTAAATTGGGAAATGTGTTCTGATAAGGCACTAGGAAAGCCAAGTGAACTGCTGGGTTTTGACATGACAGTATTTATTTTTAGGATGGGAGAGAAATGATTATCTGCTAACCAAGGGGCCAAGACCCACAAAGAGCCACTCTGTCCTGTCACTCTAATTAAGTCACTGTAGTTAATCCTTCACCCAGAGGTGATTCTGATGCTGGACCAATTTATTGTGACAATTATAGTCACCAAATAACCAGACGCTAAAGTGGCGTATTCCCTAAAAAATTTTAAAGTATTCTTATGCTAGAATCTGACATCATCAATCAATGTAAACTTTTGTCACTATTAATCACAATTTTTACAATTTACTTTTTAAATAAAATTTAAATTATACAACATTTAAAATGTACTCTCTTAACAATTTTGAAGTATTTAAATTAAAAAAAATAATAAAAGTTAAGCAAGAGATTTGTTTGAATTTAATGTCTACCTTAAATATGCTTAATGAGTTTTTGACAATGTAAAACAAAATATATGTTAGGTAACATATTTTTAAAAGCAGCAATAACTAAAATAATGGACAGTGTAGAGCAGGCCTCATCACAATTAATTTTAGCCACAAAGAATGCTATCCATTTATTAGTATCTCCTGTCTGTGTGTGTGTATAAAACAAAATTTCAAATATAGGATTAGTACAATATATACTCGAGACATAGTGATATATATTTACTTGAATCTAAGTACACACACACATATGAAGAGAAAGGATAATAATCTTACCCATTGACTCAGATGCTGTGAGTCATCATGTGCCCTGGACACTCGGTTCCCCATCTTCTAACCATGCATTGTGTTTCCAGAGTTTACGGCAGTGCTGCCTTCCAAAGAGAGAGGAATGTGCATTCATGAATGACGGAAATGCATGGTTGCTACGATGGTGAAATAAAACAACCCCCTTTACAAGAATTGTATAACTTTGCTGAAAATTCTCTTTAAAAGCCACATTACAATGATCAACATATTCTTCAATACAAAGTTGAAATTGCAAGAATTTCAGAGAGATTTCCATGGTCCAAAAAAATACAAAGGTAATGGAAATTTTACATTTAAAAAAGTGAGACAATTTACAACATATATGCCCTCAGTCTGGGAGATTATAAAGTTTGTATTTCAAGACAAAAGACTTTGAACCTAGAATAGTGAGCTGTGAATAGCAAAAGTTAGAAAAGATAATAACAACTATTTTTTTAATTAAAACAAAATATAAATGCCTAAAATAATGAAAGTAGTAATTATAAATTTTCAAGTAAAGGCATAAGTAGAATACCGGATAACAGTAAATGGTAAGACATGAGAGAGTAACCCAGTAAGGATATCAAAGTCTTTATTTGGGAAAAGGAAAGAAAGTAGTAACTGCATGTTTAGGGATCACTAATACAACATAATGAGAAAAACAGATTGTTTTACCTCCAAATCATGGGATTGATTTTCTATATTTTAAGGTTGAATAAAAATATTTTTAATATAGGCACACTAGTTTTACAAACATTTAATGAAGCTTTTATAATACTAAGTGTCTAAGAAACTGGAAAACATTCTCAGATGTTCAGTGGCAGGAATGATAGCTAACTAGTGCATGTTCTAATGTATGAAAATTGTACTTTCATTATAGGTAAAATAAACCACCTGAATTGTGCTTACTATTCTGTTAATAAATGTAAAAGAAAACAAAAGAATCTGTGTTTCTTGCTTCTTAGAAGCCACAGAGCATTTTTGACCACTAGAACATGTTCTATTACCTCATTTGATTTCTTGGCAAGAAATATGCTTCGCTTTTTATTTGATTAATCTGATGTTTTTTTCACATTTTTTTTTACAAAATGTGAAGATATATGCAAATAGTTTGCTTAATAAAGATAAAAGAAGCTCTTTTTAAGTATCAAAAACTGCAAAGTTCAACAGTTTTCACAGTATTGCATTGCTAATTAGCGACTTTTTCTCACATCATGTTACAACAATATTTACCTATCAGTTTTAACAAAAGGTCTAGGTAGGAAATATTGTCAATGTGGAAAAACACATAAAATGTAGTGTCAAACAGAACTAGGTATCAGGTCCCTCCAAATATTTAATTTATAAACTTATAAGGTTAGATCTGATGCTTCGTTTTCTCAAAGGAGGAAGAAAATATGCAGAATATCACTACTCTTGCTTTGGGAAAATATTAGCTGTTGAAAATTTTATGTAAAGTCTGTAGCTTTGTATCTGACACAAAGTAAGTCCTCATTAAACAATGACTGGTAGAATAAATTTTCCAACAATGGATTTGATTTTGATCACAACACTCACTTTGACATCATTTTTTCTCTTTTCTGAGAGTTCTGATTTAAAAAATATATATATCAACATGGCCCTGGCTGGTGTGGCTCAGTGGATTGAATGCCAGCTTGCAAACCAAAGGGCCACTGCTTCAATTCCCAGTCAGGGCACATGCCTGGGCTGTGGGCCAGGTCCCCAGTCGGGGGGCTCACGGGAGACTACCACACACTGATGTTTCTTTCCCTCCCTTTCTCTCTCCCTTCCCCTCCCCCAAAATAAATAAGTTAATTAATTAAAAAATGAAAATAAAAAATCAACATGGCTGAATATTATCATAGTTAAGAAAAATCTTGCTTTGAATTGAAACAATTTAAATTCCTCTGTGTGTATGTAACTATTCTGTATATTTTCCTAGCTTTTATAATACTATCCAGGCTAATTTTCTCTTTATGCATTTGTTTGTAATCAGATTCAAGTTTCATTTGGTTCTTTTCTTGAATATAGAATGAAATATGCTCTTTATTTGTGAGAGATGTGCTTAGGGATTTCAGTTTGCTGTTAAAACCCCAGCTGACTATGAAAGATTATAAACATATATTTTATTAAATAATTTAATAAACTGATAGTATATGAGTTATTAAAATATAAAAAGTGGGAAATATTTTGATATGTCTCATAAAGCTAGAATACATATGTATGAGTACCTAAAAACACAGTTATTTCTCAAATTATAGCACTTAAAAAGTCAGAGAATTATAAGATAAACCAAGATAACCCTAAGTTAAACTTAGAAAAAATGAAAAAGTCTGACTTAATAATTTGGACAGAGCATACTAATAAAGAAAGATAAAAGAAAAAGTCTCTAATTGTAGGAATTTTTAATACTTATTATATATAAATTACATTAGTATATTTTAATTACAGAAATATTTAATTTAAAGAGATATTTTTGAAAAAAATGTTTGGAAATGTCCATAAGTGGCATAGTAGTATGAGAGCATTTATAATTTGTAATATCATGTTCATTAGTCAGTTTAATGTCCACGACACACAAAAATGAAGTTTATCATATAAAGTTGAAAAATAAGTCAGCCATCAAGAGTTAATTATAATTCTATACAGTTAGAGGTTTCAAGCTACTATTCACAAAATTTACTCTATCAATTTACTTCAAACCTTTAAGTTTAGTTATCTCCAGTGAAGATGAACAAAACTGTAGTAGAGGGTCTCTTTGAGGATTAAATAAAATGCTATTTAAAGTCCTTAGAAATGTGCGTACCACGTGAAAGTCCTTCAATATGCATTAGCTCTTCTTAGATACCTCTAGTAAGTGCTTTATTGGGGACAGAGCAGAACATTGATGGGATGAGGAATACGTACTCAAGAACCAAAATAATTGAATTCTTGCAGAAATTCGGAAATCACATGGTCTGCCCAGTAAGTACAATGTTACTAAAGATAATGGAGATTAGGTAACACATTTCACATACTGGAAAAAAACAGAGGAAACTGAGGATTTTTCTTTAACTCAATGCCTTTCCCTTTCTTCTACCACAGAAATTGGTGGTTCTTGGAATTAATGTTGCACTTGGATTCACATAAGGGCTACTTTTCTCCCAGATCACAAATGTAGTAAGAATTTATAGAAAAACTGTAACCTTGTAGCAAAGCCCGAAATCTCTCAGAGGGCCAGGATGGTCCTGCTGACAATGGCACGCCTGGCCTGGTGGTTTCGAGACCCCTCTTTCCCACACGCAGGAGAACAATACATTCTATGTCATGTCTTAAGTAAGGGACTGCCATGACTTAGGACAGGAGTCAGCAAACCGCTTCTGTAATTTCCAAATACTAAACATTTCAGGCTTTGTGGGATGTTTGTTTTCTTTTGCAACAACTCAGACTTACAGGGTAGCATGAAGACAGGCATGAGAAATATGTAGATAAATGTGACTGTGGTCCAATAAAATTTTATTTAAGAATATAAAGGCCATGACCAAGTAATTCAGCTGGTTGGAGCATCATCCTCACATGCTAAGGTTGGGGGTACAATCCCCAGTCAGGGCACACACAATAATCAACCAATGATGCTTTAAAAAGTGGAACAGCAAACTGATGTCTCTCTCTCTCTCTCAAAAAAAAAAAAAAGGAAAACTGATTTTCTTGTAATTTTTAAATGTTTCCATTAATTAAAATATATTTAGGAATTAAAATAAAATATATTTAAACATTTCCATTAATCAATTAATTAATTTAGACTTGTAATTAATCTGCATTAGTTAGAGGTACATGTGAAACTCTTTAAGTTGGCTTTGTCAAACTCAAACATAAAACAGTCAGTTATTTTATCACCAAAAAGTAGTAGTAGATCATTACTATTTGGGACAAGCAAACTATGGTAAATCATGGGCAAGCCCAAAGAGACATAGGGAAGGTTAGCTTTTATTAGCTTTTAGGGGGAAACTAGGGAAGGTTGTTCTGAACAAAAGTTCAATGGACAAGAACAAGAATTCAAGGTTGTGACAGTTGCTCATTGGCTGCAAGCAGAGGTTAGCTCATTATTGTCAGGACAGGGGAAGATCTTTCTTCCTTTCTTTAAAGCAGCAGATAAAATTCCTATGGGGAAAATGTTCTTCCTTGTCATAAAACTATTGTCCCTCAGCACTCCATGGGGTACTGGTTTCATGGTCCCCAAGATACCAAAGTCTACAGATGCATAAGTCCCTTACATAAAATGACAGAGAAATTGTGCATTAGCCTACACGTATCCTCTCTGTACTTTAAATAATTTCTATATTGCTTATATTATCTAATACAATGCAAATGTGTTCTTGTGTCTATAGACTAGTGACAAGAAAAACATCTGTACCTGATGAGTGCAAATGCATCCATTGTAGGCTAACAACATAGTGCACATCAACAATGAAATATTTTTGTAAATAGTTTTGATCTGAGATTGTTTGAGTCCACGGATGTGGGCATGGGACCTGCAGATACAGGGAGCCTACTATTGTCTACAGGGAGATATGGGGAGTACCTATTGCCTTCCATTATCCTATTGGCTATGTGGGCTGCAAGTAGTGGTTTCTATGTGAAAACTCCCCTTTCAGGGATCCCTGACACTATTTAATTAATTAATTAATTTATTTATTTATTTTTACGGTGTCTCTTTTTTCCTTGTTATATAATTTATTGGGGTGACAATGGTTAACAAAATTACATAGGTTTCAGGTGTAGAATTCTATAATACTTCATCTGTACTCTGTATTGTGCGTTCACCACCCCAAATTAAGTCTTCTTCTGTCACTTGTTATCCCCCCATATCTTCCTCCACTTCCCTCTCTCTTCCCCAGAAACCACCACATCCTAACTCCATTTTAAATGGTTTTGTTTTTTTATTTCCATACCTTAAATTCTATGTATTTCAAAAACTCTGTTTCAAGATATAACCGATTACATTATAATACCCTTTTTTTATATATTAAACTCTGAGTCAAGATCTAATTATGCTATAATATGCTTTCTTCTGTAGGTTAAATTTATATAGCAACCTTCATAGAATCTAATGTGTTTTCATTTTTCAGTTCCTATAGTGAGCAGAAGTAATCTGCTAATACACATCATATAAAATATGAAAAAAGTGGCTATTTTATATGACTTGCAAATATTTTATCAGCAAATGTTGCACTGGGTTTTATTTTTTAATAATGCTAAATGTTTGGATCTAAGTAAAAAATAAACACAAAATAGGTAGTAATAGATAATTAGAGGAAAGAAAAAAAATGGGGGAGAATAAGGAAAGAGGAAGAGGGGATCATGACCTTGGAAACAGAAAAGATACGAGGATAAATTAAGTCCAAATAGGAAAAAGGATCGAAATGGACATTTGGAAGGGTACCAAGGTAAAAGCAAAGACTAGGCATGGAAAGAGAATGAGGTTGGAATGAAAAGGAGATTTTTGTGCCAGAAGGAGAGCAGATATTGGGTCCTGAGCCAGATCGGGCTGTGAGGGTGGTGGTGGCTGTTACGGAATTGAGTTGTGGCTGGAGGGAAGAACAGGATGTGCTTGGCCAGGGGCAGACATATTGGAAGAAAACTGCAGCATGTGGAGGGAGAGAAATGTGTTCAGAGCTGTGGGAGGCTGTGGTTATTTAATCATAACTTTGTTCCTTCTGCTGCCAGGAGACCGATGGAACTCCTTCCCACAGAGGTCAAACAAATGGTTTTCTCAACTCACTTAGTCAATTACCCACCCTGCGAAGAGAAGGTCAGGATGCTGACTAACCACATTTAAGACAAATGAGATGCATTAAATGTGCAGTTGCTTACGAGGTTCCTATGACCTAACCATTTCAGGGATTTGGATATTACTCTGCTAAGATCACACAAACTGAATGATCAACATGTTAAATACTTGTTTTAATTTTTTTATAATAAATTATTAAGGATTACATATACTAAATGATGAACATTTAAAGGGGGCCTTATATTTCATTATTAACATACTTCAGTCAAAACGGTTATTAACTCTTGAGAAAATGTTTTTAACTTTTACAGACAATGTAAAATTGAATCCTAGGTTTGTCATTTACTATATGAGTTAATAGTCTAACTAATGTTTTATAGCCTTAGTGGTGTTCTACTATTAATATTTAAACAGTAATATAAATCCTGAGTGGTGTGTCTAATGGTAAATTGGAGCTAAATATGGTTTAGCACAGTACCTGGCACACATAATAAATATTATTTATGGAAGATATTTGCTAAGATCTTCCTATATGAACTCTTCCTAAGAGCTCTCAAACTTTCCCAGTTTTACCAAACAATTTTCCTAAGCCACCCCTATCCCCTCCTCTTGAATAAAGATCCCTTTCGGCAGCTGTTTAATCAATCGAGCACTGATGTTTATTAGGGAGTAAAAAACTGCTTCCTTCACAAGAGTTTTCGACTCACGCTTATGGCATTTTTTTACACTGTTCCCCTCTTCTGGACTCACGCACCATTTTTATTTTCTGTAATTCTAATATCACATAGTTTGAAAGTATACAGAACATTATAATATCATACCATAATTGATATGTCATATTAGGTTGAATAGCCCTTTATATTTAACAATACACTGATATGCAGTATAGTTAGTAGCCTATCACATTTTGCTTTGTCTTCCTCAAATATCATTTAAAGTTCTTTTTAAAAATTTAATCTTTGCCTGGCTGGTGTAGCTCAGTGGATTGAGCACGGGCTGGGAACCAGGCGGTCCCAGTTCGATTCCCAGTCGGGGCACATGCCTGGGTTGCAGGCCAGGTCCCAGTGAGGGCCATGTGAGAGGCAACCATACACTGCTCTTTCTCCCTTCCTTCTCCTCTCTCTAAAAATAAATAAATAAAATCTTAAAAAAATAAATAAATAAAAATTTAATCTTTATTGTATTTTTCTCCCATTACCATTTAGTCCTCTTATACCAGGGGACTGTTAGGAACCAGGCTGCACGGCAAGAGGTGAACTTGAATGTAATGCATTTGAATCATCCTGAAACCATCTCCCCCACCCCTGGTCCGTGGAAAAAAACTGTCTTCCACGACACTGGTCCCTGGTGCCAAAAGGTGGGGGACCGATGCCTTATACTCCCTCCCCCCAGCAATCACCACACTGCTGTCCATGTCCATGAGTCCTTTTTGCTCATCCCTCCACCCCTCACCTCCCCCCACTAGCAGTCATCCCGCTGTCATTCTGTGAGTCCGTCCCCGTTTTCCTTGTAAGTTCAGTTTGTTCACTGAAATCTGTCAAGCCATATACCTCTTGTTTCCCATGAGAAGAAGAACAGTACCTGGTAAGGGAGTCAAAACTTTTACGCCTACCATCTTAATGCTTTTTACAGGACCTGAGAATTAAACTGACATAAGACACAGCAGCAGGAAAAAAAAGCTTACAATTTTTTTTTTAAGTATTACCTAACACTTTCACAGAGAATGAATACAAGGTGAGGTCTACAAGGTTTTATAACAGGTTGCACAAATTTAAGTAAATTCTGGAAAAGTAACTGTATTGTGTGGGAAAACAAGAATTACTTTAAGATCCGTTTGTACAGGATTTTCTTGTGCTTGATGATAAGAATGTTACCTTCCTTCTGCCATAGGGAGAACATCCTTCACATGGGAATTATATCTCCTACTTTCAAGGAAAAGAAGGAAGTTCAAAGTGTTTTCTTGCATTTTCTGTTTCTCAAATGCCTTTCACTCTTAATAGTGAGTTAAAGACATGCCAGAGCAATATATTTTGGAGTGATATATTTTGCCATACTTCACGAGTAAAATATAGTTAATAAAACCAGAATGGTTGTTTAATTTGAGAGGCATATCATAAGGTCTGTCTGGAAAAAGTCCAGCCATTGTTAACATATTGAGAGCAGTTTACACAACATTGATGTAACCTGGCAGCCAAGGAGTGTGGTCTGGAATATGCATTTGTGAATAATGATGATTTCACTGTACTAGTCAGTGGAGGCAGTAGACACCATTGAGTGAGTATGTGTTCTGTGTGGCTGTCACATTCAAAATGACTGACTGAGTAGAGAAATAAATCTGTATCCGATTTGGTGTTAGGCTTGAACATTCCTCTGTGGAAACCATTCATATGATTCAAGAACCAGTTGGCTATGGGCAACTGGTGATTGGCAGCTTCAACACAGCAATGTCTTGCATCATGTCTTGTACAGAGTTTCTTGGTGAAACATCAAATTACCCAGGTAACTCAGGCCCCCCACAGCCCAGATTTGGCGTCCTGTGACTTCTGGCTTTTCCCACCACTAAAATCACTTTTAAAAAGGAAGAGATTTCAGATCATTGATAAAATTCAGGAAAATATGATGGGGCAGCTGATGGCAACTGGGAGAACCATGTGAGGTCCCAGGGTGTCTACTTTGAAGGGGACTGAGGCATCATTGTCCTATGCACAATATTTCTTGTATCTTATATCTTCTTCAATAAATGTCTCTAGTTTTCATATTACATCGCTGGATGCCTTCTGAGAAAACCTCATATTCCATAGGATCATAGTTCCACAAATTTCTTGTGCATTTTGGGATCTTTTGCTGAATGAAGAAAACCCAACATGAAGAGTAGTCATTATTATTGGTTAAGGTGGTATCCATAATACCTGGGCAATGTTCATTAGCTGAAGCCAGATTTCAGAAACTCTTTATCCTGAATCCAGCTCTTGTCAACAATGTACCTACAAAAATTGGGAGGAAGTAAAAAATCTATGAAAAGATATCAATTCTACTTATACCATTATTGATAAATGTCTCAAGCCAGGAAATCCCTACAGTTTTTGTTTCTTATGTCCTTTCCCTTGACTCTCAGAGAATATGTACATAAATTACTACAAGAACAAGTAACTAGGTGGGGTGGGGGAGAGCGGTGGGGGGAAATGGATTCAACTATAGTTGAACAGCAATACGAAATATTAAGAAAAGGAATACAAATTGGTAGTTACAAAAATAGTCACGAGATGTAAAGTACAGCACAGGAAATATAGTCAAACTACTGTAATAACTATGTATGTGACCTGGTGGGTACTAGATTTATTGGGGTAATCACTTTCTAAAGTATATAAATATCTAACCACTATACTGTACACCTGAAACTAATATAATATTGTATATCAACTGTACTTGAAAAATAAACTTAAAG
>PVJI01006866.1:0-82755 GCA_004026765.1 Micronycteris hirsuta | reverse complement strand
AAACAAATTATAATCAGAGACATTGAAATTTAGAACAATCTGGCAGTAACCAGAGGGGAGGGGGAAGGGGATAATGGGGACAAGGGTATTCAGGAACTGCTATAAAGGACACATGGACAAAACCAAGGGGGAGGGTGGAAGCAAGGGAGGGAGGTGGGTTTGCCTGGGGTTGGGGGTGGGGGTAAATGCAGACAACTGTTAAGTGAACAACAATAAAATAATTTTTAAAAAAAGATATTTATAACTTTAATAACGTGTAATAGAAATAGGATGTCTTTTGTAAGAACTAAGGCATTTCATTCTTTGTATAAAAGGCTAAACTAAAGACATATTCTTTATAGCAATGGCTTGTTATGCTACATATTTGTTCATTTTTATGCTCTTCCGCAGAGACTGGTAAACTTTTTCTCTAGAGGGCCAGGTAGTGAATATTTCCAGCTCAATGAGCCATGTAATCATCTCAGTTGCCATTAGTCACCTCTGCCACTATAACCAGAGAGCAGCCAGGGGTGGTATGTAAATAAATGAGCATGGCTAGGTTTGGCCCCAGGCCGTCGTTCACCTGATCTCTGCTCTCCAGGACAAACCGTACTGCATGGCAGGATAGGATCGCTTGCCAAGTAAGCAATACAGTCTAACGAGTTGCCATTTTTACATACAATTAAACTTACTTGACCTCTTCTCTTTATAATTTATTTGTATGACTTGTTTCACATAGGAAGTTATAAGTTTTGGTGATGGTCACAATATTTTATTAATTTATTACTCTCCCTGAACTTCACACCAGACAACATGTCCCAGAGGGAAGACAATGAGCTTAACTGTCAAACTAAACAGAATTCCAATCCTAGTTATGCCAATGATTTGCTGTGTGACACTGGATAGTGTGTTGACTCTGAGTCTCCATTTCTTCATCTATGAAAATGGAGATTATATCTACTTCATAGTGAGGATTTATTTAATATAGATTAAGCATTTTTATAAATTTCAAAATATCAAGAATCATCAAACCAGTGACTCAACCAATGGAAGGCCTTACGTTTTTCTCCACAAGGCTCTCCTTAGGATGATGCTTGAGAAAGAACACCAGTATCTGCACAGATGGGTGGCAGTGCAAGTTCTCCTGGCTCCCGTCAGTTTAAGATATGTTACCACACATGGGGGTGCTGTTTGTACCCACATCCACACAAGCCAATTGTTTGCTCTGTCAGATGATGCAACAGGTATTCCCTGCCATTTTTGTGTAAATACTTATTCAACTTGGGCTCTGAGGGCTAATATAAACTTAAAACCAATTTATTTTGGGTGCACCTGCTTAACAATCCAATGATAGAGGAAAGCCTGTTCTATGGTAATTACTGGGATTTACAGGGTGTCTCAAGTGTACAGTACTGTAGAGTTTACAACCCCAGTATTACCAGGTCAGAAGCAAGCAATGGAGGGTCAAGGCAGTGTTCTTTGTTTGCTTGCTGATTATTAGGATTGAAGGGAATTATGTAGCTAGTGTTTCTTCCAATGAAAATGAAAACAAACTAGGTACCTTTAATACCTAAAGCACTGGAAATGTGCTAGTTTGGTTAGGATGATGTTGATTGAAACCCTGAGGGCCACATGACTGTGTGACCCAGAGGTCACACTGGCACAAAGCAAAAGGGAAGACATAAAAAGGATGCCTGATCAATGAGAACACTCTGCCATGGTTTTATTTTTCTTCTGGATGCTACAGAAGAGATAAAGTGCAATCTGAGAAAATGAATCTCCTGGTGCCTATGGGAGATATACAATATGCTATGTAACACCAAAGACACAGTCATATTGCAATTTGTGAGCAGTCGGGGAGAGAAAACTTATTTGTCCTGCTAAGATTACAGAGTACATGAGAAGTGAGGGAAACACTAATAAGCAATGCACACCTAAGGAAAAAAAGTTCCAAAGGGATTTCTTCTTTATAGATAATCAATTGCAGAGGATGGAGGGTAGGGATGTAGGTCACTCTCACTGAAGGAAGCTAAATTCCCTGAACACATTTATTCCCAAACTCCTTAGAATGCTTCTGGACCCCCATCTCTACCAAACAAGCCATCGGAGATTGCTGAGAAAAAGAAGCTAATTCCAATATTAGCCAGAGTGGCAGGTAATTGGCAAGGTAATTAGGCTCGAGGGAAGATGTGCAATGCATCCTACATCCAATATAAATGATTTTTAGAATATTCATGGCCTGTTGCCTTTTGTTAGCTCTAGGTAGAGAGCTTCAATTTATATATAAATATTGCTTCTGTCGGGGATCTGCTGACTGATAACAATACCTACTGTTTATTGAACACCTTGGCACTTCTATTCATCCATCTCATTTCACCTTCATCACGATTGCTCAAGGTAGATTGTATGTCCATTTAAAAATGAGGAAAGTGAGCCTCTGAGAGATTTGGGAAGTGACTGAAGACCCAGCAGCATTCACTCGCAGACTCAGGATTCAAGCTCAAGGCTGCTGATCTGAAGTTTATGCCCTTTCAACTCTGTCCAAAGCCACCAAAATGTTTGCTCACTGTTGCTTCAGTGTCTGTCACAGGGTGATGCTGACTTCCTAACAGGACAGATGTAACAGGTAAGTGCCTATCAGCTACACACTGACTCCTACTAAAAAAGTGTTTCCATTTAAATTATAAAAGTTGTAGGAGAAATACCTGAAAAGACTGCATTTTTGAAATGTACAAAACTTGGAAAGAATGGAAATCAAGAAACTAGTTTAACTGTGCTGTGTTTTTGTTTGTTTGTTTTGGGAATAATCAGAACAATAACTTGATTTCCTTCCCAGTCGTCCTCCATCAGATCCTCCACCCGGAGCAGAGCCTTCCCCCACTTCTGGTCACAGAAGAGGCTCCAGCTCAGGTTGGCCAGCTTCCTTCATGAAGCCAGTTCTGTTGAGTTTCTACAAGCTCTCAGTTTCCCCACAGCTTCTTCAACCCATGTCTGGAGCAGAATTTTTATTTCTGAAGGGCTTATGGCAGCAATTTTATCTAAAAGAGACAACTGAACTTATAATATCATAGCACTTTATATAAAATAGAAAAAGCACTATTGTCTATAGCAAAAGGGACTCAGCTCTCACCTCTGCTGAAACACCTTCACTTGCACCTTCTATCCTCCACTCGGACCTGAATCTTGTTTGTCCTGTTCAATCATTTACATTCACAGACTTGTTAAGATGTCGAAAGAAAACAAGGTCAGATTTTATGTAATGGGCTCCAGGCCCCGCCCCAGCTTTCTGCTTTTTCTCAAAAACAGGTAGCTCAGCCTGCAGTGATCTGCAAAACCTAAAGAAAGGGTCTTCATTCCCTTTGCTTCTCCTTCAACTCTGTGGTGTTATTTCAAATTTTGATTATCACTGATCTGAGTGTTTTATTTTCACAGTTTTTTACACAGACTAAGAACACTGAGACCATCCTCCCAGATCAAATGTCAAAAGACTACAATCCTCTTCTGTCCCAGCCACCAGCACCCTCGCTCTCTGCCATCTACCTTCAGCTGGCACGTGATACGGTAAAAGCCTGTGATTCAGCACTCTCCTCCAACACATGCACTCAGGGCTGACTGTGGGGCTCTGCAGCCAGCCTGCCTGCTCACTACGTGGCCGCCATGTGACCTTGTACAAGCTCCTGAACTTCTCTAGGCTTCAGTGGCCTCATCTGTCAAATGGGAGTATTAGTAGTACCCATCTCATAGAGGTGTTGTGAGGATGACATTAAAGAACCTACCTACATAAGTTGCTTAGCTCAGTACCTGCATTGGTATGTGCTCAATAAATGCTGTATGATTACTCCCAAAAGTCCTTTTTCTAAAATCTCTGCTTGTGAGAGGCCTTTTGATTTTTATTTTAAAAACTGAAAAACATGGTATTTTTATTTTAGTGATGGTGCAGAAATAACCAATACCTTCTATGAAAGAGTACGAGTTTGTTTCCAATGCAATGATGCTTTCTACTGCTGGCTTTTGCTGGGGGCCCCCAGAGATACACTCTCCTCAGGAGCCAGTCTCACACACAGATGAGTGCCATTAATTCCGTCGAGATCGCCCAGCCCTGTGGAAGCCAATCTTCCACCTACTTTGATCCCTGAAATCCACTTCTTTGAGAGCAAAGTCCTTCATCATTCATTTAGTATAATGCTTATGCTGTAAAAATTCCCTTTCTATACACACCCTCTGCCCTGGCACTAGGAACACTATGAACACAGGTCATCCTTTGTTTCCTTTCAAATAGTCTCAGTACCACTATAGCAAATGAAGTGGAGGCAAGAACCTAAAGGGGAAAAAAGTATATACTATACATTCCTTTCTGTCTGACTATTTAGACAAAGATGGTAGCATCTCTCTTCCCTGTTGTCTCTTCTACAGTAAGAGTAGTGAGGAAAAGGCCACCTCTTCTCCTTGTCATGGTTAAACCCAAATAAACATAAACAATGAGAACGAGCCAAGTCCAGTCTTTTGAGAAGGCTCAGAGGAAAGACTGACAATTCTACGCAGGTGGTACAAGGAGGAAAGTCTTGCCTCCGTAAAAGTTCTGACACTCTCCAAGCCAACCCCGAAAATCTGTGTGTTAGTGAGACATTATTGATCAAAGCAGAGACTAAACGCAGAAGGAGCCTGAGGCTGTACATGACGAAGTAAGCAGGCCAGCGCAGGCCCAAGGGATGGGGAAACAAAGGACAGAGAAAACAACAGGAGTGAAACAGGAGAAAGAAACTGCTGGACTTGATGAACTCTGCACCATTCGGATTGCCACATAATCCCAACTCATATAAGCACACAAGATTTACAAGTATTTCAAACGTTTGACAGAACATCTTCGTAGGGTCTGAAGAAGCTCCCTGTAAAAGCAGCTCAACTACAGAATCTTAATTCCCCCCCAAAAGCCAAGGAAATTGGAGACTAGGAGTGAGCAGTTTAAAGACACTTGCAAATCAAACAAGTGAAGGAAATATTATGTATTTTTCTTAACTGTTTTAATGAGGGTTTCACCCAGTAGTGTGACTCTAAGCACCATCTGGAGCAGAGGAATGAACTTAAACTTTATTGAGAGAATATTGTTCTCCACTCTTGACACGGCAGCTGTTCCTTATATTACTGTTTGTTATTGTTGTTGTTGCAAAGAATGCATCCTGCACAGGTGGAGGAATGGCCGGTGTTAAATAACAGGAAAAGGTAACAATTCAGGATCATTTACAGATACAGTACAGATTTTATTACCAGACCGTGGACCAGTACAAACTCTAATTTTAGCTACTTCCTTCTGTCCCTTTACTGCTGCCCCCTGCCCTGCCCTTCGCCAGTATTCCCCCACAGTAAAGACTGCAAGTAACAGCTGTTTGGGGATTAGAAACCCTCTACTCCACTTAGTAGATCTACTTTGCCATTGGTTAAAAATAATACATGTGATATCAAGACTTATCTTTTAATGAAAAGTATACTTATGTTCATTTTTTCCTTCATATTTTAATAAAACCCTTTGAAGTGACTTTTGTTCAACAAAACCATATCGGGAATCACCGACATAGTATACAGTTGTTGGAAAATGTTCTAAATTTCTTCTTCCAGAGGAAAGTTCTTTCAGGGAAATATTTTTTTTAATTAATTTTTTTGTTTAATTACAGTTATTTGCAGCCTCTCCCCTCCCCCCTCCTCTTTCAGGGAAATATTATTACAGGTCTACAACCCCTTATCTGCCATTCCAAAACCCCAAAACCTCTGAAAACGGAAAGTTTTTCATAACACAGTTGGCACAAAGACCTGGTCTGACCCAAACTCATTTGAAGTCAAAACCTGACCTTAACTCGCATAAGCCTACTTATAGTTTTCATTTATTTCACAGAGTATTGTAAATGTAAGTATAGTTTTCTGCAGAAATATTAATGTGCTTTATTACCTACCTAGTGCTGCCCTAGATCTCGTTTTACATACTATATGGTATATTACCATTCTAAAATCTGAAAAAATCTAAATACTGAAACACATCTGGCCTTGCAAGTTTCAGATCAGGAATTGTGGTCCAATAAATACTTGTCAAATCAACATACCAATGAACTAAGGACTTCATGAGTGCATATTTACTATACTGGCCCTAGGTCAGCTTTTGAGCAGTGACTATGAGCCCCTTACCACCTCACTGGACTTTCTTCTAAAGAGAGTGGAGCTCTGCGCCTTTGGCATTGCCCACAGCTCCCTCGGTTTCTTCTGTCACATTGAGATGGATGGAGGTTGAGCCTTGGCACCCATTACATTGTTATACTTCATCATCCACTTAAGCACTCACTCCTCCATTCATCCACCAATTATTTATTAAGTGTTATCACCAGGCACTATGTTAGCATAAGAAATACAAAGATAAATGAGACTTACTCTGTGCCCTCTAAAAACTCCTATCTGTATACTGAGAGCAGACCAGTGGTTAGCAGAGCTTGGGAGTAGGGGATGGGCAAAGTGGCAAAGTGGTAAAGGGGATCAAACGTACAAACTTCCAGTTATACAATAAGTAGGTCCCAGGATGTAATGTACAGCCTGGTGGCTACAGTTAATAAGACTGTTTTGCATATTTGAAAGTTGCTAAGAGAATAGGTTTTAAAAGTTCTCATCACAAGAAAATAAAATTTGTACTATGTCTGTGACAGATATTAACTAGACTTATTGCAGTGATTATTTCTTTTTTTATTGTGTAAATGCCTGTATTTTAACTACTACACTGCTATCAGATCACATCATTTTTCAGAGTTAGAGCAATATTATGATTTTGAAAGCTATAGCAAACAGCTTGACAAAGCAAGAGTACATAAGTCCTACATACATGTTTTTATTTTTTAGTGACATCATTTCCTTGTCTTAGGTATAAAATTAGAAAATCTAGTGTATACTTAGCATACTTTGCCTACTATATCCCATCTATGTTCAGAGCATACTCTCTCTTTGAAAGTGTCAGATGCAATAGCATTTTAAATCTAAAGAGAGAGTTTGATGATACAGGTTTTAAAATTTATTTCATAATTATACAAATGGCAAATCATTTTGTTGTACACCTGAAACTAATGTTATATGTTAATTATACCACAATAAAAAATTAAAATTTTTAAAAGTGAAACTAAAACTCTAAAAAAAATGAAAACTCCTGCCCGGCTGGTGTGGCTCAGTGGATTGAGCGGGGGCTGGGAACCAGAGGGTCCCGGTTCGATTCCCAGTCGGGGCACATGCCTGGGTTGCGGGCCAGGTCCCCAGTGAGGGCCATGTGAGAGGCAACCACACATTGCTCTTTCTCCCTCCCTTCTCCTCTCTCTGAAAATAAATAAATAAAATCTTAAAAAAAAAAATGAAAACTCCTATTTGTAATATTAACATTATAAAACAGAGTATTAGGGATCTAAAATTATCTTCTTATATAAAATACTCATTCTTTCTAACATATGTTTATCAAATTCTAAACTGTGCCAGGCACCAAGGATACAGAACTGAACAGACCTTGTTGAGGGCACTGAGTGGAAGAGACTGATGCTTGGAAAAAACTGCCCTTTGCAGCCGTCCTTACACAGTGAGAGGGAGTCTCAGCCAATCTCTGGCTAAGAAGTCAAAAAGCTTTCCCAAAGGCGGTGATACCTGAGCCAGAGCAGGTGCTTATTTAGGGAGACAACCAGAGAAAGGACATTCTAAGGTGAAGGCACAGCATGTGCAAAGCACTGAGTGTAGAAATAGTTTGGCATATAGAGCTAGAGTCCATTTGGAATGGGTGCAGTTCAAGGTGCCTGTGGAAATAGCCCATTTTTTAAATTGAAGAAGAGAGACAGATCATGAGAGAACTACGTTCTAATCTAAGGAGGGTCTACATTTTCCTCTAGGCAATGAGAAATACCTGAGGGATATTTAAAGTATCAAATGATAAGATCAGATTTGTACTTAGGGAGAAGTCCTCAGATAGGGAGCAGTTTGGAAAAAAACAAAGATAGTGAGTTTGTTTCTAGCAAGATGCCCTTAGAATATCCAAGTAAGAAATATCTGTCTGGCAGGACTGGCCCTAAGTAAAAGCTATGAGGCCCTAAGTGAAATCATAAAGAAAGCAAAGTGGATTTTCACCACCCTTTGCCACCCTACTTCCCTGGGTCTCACTTCCCCATGGAAATTTCTCAGTGACACTGGCATGCCCAAACTGGCCAAACTGCATTAAGAAAAAAACATACAATCGCATGTCTTTTAAATGGAAGGGTAATGTACTTTCCCCTTAAAATACTTTTTTGCAGCAAGATTAAATAACATACCACCACCACCACCACACAACACATCATTTTCTCCTTCCTTTTTCCTCAGTTACATTTCACACACTTTAAAGGCAAGAGGCATTCCAAGAACAAAGTGGTAACTATGGATTGTTCACATGCGTCCCCCCAAAATCTAAGGCAATAAGGTGACAACTCAAACAATGACCTGTCAATAGCTTTTTATAAATATGGAACAAATGAGTGTCACTAACTCCTGGGTAGAGCTCAGAAGGTCGGAGGGGAAAGAAATGTATATTTGCATCCTTTGATAGGACAGTATTTAACAATCACCAATTTTATTTCTTGGTCTGAAAACTCGCTCTAGCCTGTTATTGGCTTCAAAAGGACAGGATGTGATTGACAGGACCTTTCGTGTCACTTAGCATGGCTACAATCACATGGGCATCTTAATAAACAAGGTGAGAATATGGATACAGTTTAATCTATGATGCTCTTCTGAATTAGTTCCTTCATCTGCATACCATTTGACTCCTCTGAAAAGGAAGTTGGAATGTCACTTTATTTAGGTATCCTCTTTTAAAATTTAGATGTCTTGGAATGAGTCCCACACAAATCTTCATACAGTTAGTGACTTTGAGCCACACAGCATACTTGGAAAAGACTAGAATCTAAAGCCTAATTTCTGATTTTCTATTCATCTACAGCCAGCACTTCCTATTGCCTGATTATAATCTCATAAAGAAGCCTGAATAGGAAGGTGTTTCAAGATCAAGTTACATAAAAATGAGAAAGTATTTATTGAGCACCTTGTTGAATGCTAAACACTACCTGACATAGCCCTCCACCTCACAGACCTTAAAAAAGCAATAAAATATCAATGGCATGAGTATAATCCTTTATCTGAGCTCCAGCTGGAAATCACTCACCACTCCATGGATAATGTGGGAAGCTCATGCAGCTCACCAAGGCTTGGTCTCCTTATCTGTGAAAACAAACAAACAAAAAATGAAATAAACTTTTCCATGTTAACTATTCAGGATGATTGCTCAGTTTAAACCAGGGGTTGGCCACCTGATCTGGCCCACCACCAGATTTTGGAAAGTTTTATTGGAACACAGCCACACTCATTTGTTTATATATTGTCTATGGCTACTTTCATGAATAATTAATATCATATGTCCAACAAAGCATAAAATATTGTCTATCTGTTCCTCTGTAGAAAAAGTTTGCCAACCTCTCATTTACGTAATTGTTGTATATGTGCAGAAATGTGTGATATTGCACATATATTTTATATCTGGTTCAGGAATAGAGCTAAGGCTGGGTAGAGGACATGCCCTACTGGAAGATGGGACACCTAGAGCACTAACCTTGGATTGACCCGGTTGCCTAGTAAACACTCAGGACAGTCAGTGTCATCTCCCTCCACACGGTGAGTCTCCAGAGCAGCTCAGAGGGACCAAGAAGGTATCATAAATAAATAAATAGTAAACTTGGAAACAGTAGGGTATTACAGAATCTGACGAGAGCTTTCCCCCAGTAGGCTGTGTATCCTACAGGAATTAAGGGACCAAAGTGGCCAATACTTTAGACTGGGAACATGCTCCTAAGTTGTGTGCACTGAGAAGTCCTCTGTGTGCATCTATGTCCAGGTAAATGCTTTCTTTTAGAATTGACATAAAATAAAGTACACATTTCAGTACCTTTTCATCTATGTACATCACTGAGTAACCAATACCTAGATCAAGATATAGAACATTTCCAACACACCAGAAGGCTCCTTGGAGCCCCACTCAGTTGATAGCCCCCTAAAGAAACCAGATATTCTTATATTCGGTATTATCATAGATCAGTTATGTCTGGTTTTTGAACATCATATAAATGGAATCAGACAGTATACATTCTTTTGTGCCTGACTTCTTTTGCTGTGGACAAGGCACATGAAGATCATTCATTCTCTCTCTTGGCTGGGAAGGCAGCCCAAACAACACAGGAACAGCACAGAAAATGGGGTGGTCATCCCACTGCCTACCTAGATCTGCTGTGTCCGTTAAAGGTGGAATTCCCCCAGTGCTCCTAAGTCCATGCAAAGACCAGCCTGTCGCAGTTTTCGAAGGGCAATATTGTTTTGCTCCATCATAGCTAAAGGCCGTAGGGGAAGGCTCTCCGCTATCACCCAACACTTGCTGCACCCTCAGCAATCTGCCCTCTAAGATTCCCCACAGATTTGCCAAAGTCCTGCACCTCAACTTAGACCCTGGTGCCTGCACCTCTGCCTCTAGAGAAACATAATCGCCTGTATGAAAGCAGCCCCCTGCCTGTGGACAAAGGTGCCAAAATCTGCAGTGACTCACCAACAGTGAAAATTGAGCACGTGTAGCTTTTAGTACAGAATCACCGACACCAAAGGCACCCACCAAGCCAGAGCCTCAATTGTTCCTCTCACAAGCTGCACTTCTTGATAACATCCTAAGCCTCGGCCCCTTGGTGCAGACATGTCTGGGTCTGTGAGGTGGTCTGATAACTGAACTCTCCTCCACACTGAGTTCTGAACCAACTGGGAAATGAGACAGAAAAGTTAGCTGACGGACAGCCAAACTGTCCTGAGTTTTACTGATAAGGCCTAGGTTGAGGGACATGGATCATATCTGAAGGCAAACAGACGTCATAATACTAAACCCTAGAAAGAGCCCCTCAGCAGCTCAGTCACAGACAAAACTACATCCTCCCTGGCTGTCCTGACAGCACGGAAAAGCCGAGGAGAGTGCCGGCTCCCTGTGGCAGCTTTCTCTCCTGAGGCAGAGGGAGAGGAAGGAGCCTAGTTACACATGCACAATTTCTCCTTCCAAACTCCCAAACAGATTAAATCATTCTTCTTCCCCAGGGAAGAAGTGAATAAGAGAATGGAAAGAAGCTAGAAGTTTTATAGTGAGTGGAGTTTCCTCCACAAAGTAGGAAACATCAGAAAAGAAAAATATGTATTCCTTCAATAGAAATGTAAACTATCAACAAACTATTAGCTAATACACTATTAGTAAGTGTTAACAGTTAAAGTATTAAACCTTACTTAAAACATGGAGTAAATATTAATGTGAATACTATATTAACTAATTGAAAACCCCTCTCACTGACCATAAGAGATAAGATGTTTTTAATTTTTACAAATGGTTTTAGGTGTCAGAACAATCTAGGCTACAAATAGATATCTGTATTTTAAACAGGATATACTCATTTTCTGGATCCACTTTAAAAACACAACTTTTTTTTTATCACTACTATAAAATAGGAGATAAAGACTTCATCATGAGAGAATTCAAACTTTACTACTTAAATCTTTTCACCACCAACTATTAGCCTTCCCTTTAGATGTTGTGTTTTCATTACCAATTATTATGGACCACAAATAAAAATAGCTCTATCTAAGTCAAAATGTCCTTTGCAGCAGAGTGCTAGTTCAACAAGTCTGCACTCTTCATTACAGTCTAGCCTACACAGATTTAAGAGACCTGTGATTAAACAGTCCCTAGGATATTACTTCACACCAGGGATAGTGATTTAGAAACAATGATATTTAGAAGACATAAATTACCTTTGTTCAAGAGCAATCTTAAAAAGTGTATTTTAAGAACAAAGCAGGGGGAGGAAAAATGCCAAAATATCTAAAATGATGGATAAAATCTTTTTTCAAAACGGAAAACTAGAAAATTGCTTTCTTCATGTGAGATAGTACATAAAAATGATATAATGCTCACATTTTAAATTTCACAGCTAAGTCAGCAAAGTCCGTTAAATCTTGCCTGTTATGAACGGCTTTTTCCTAAACTAAGAACGAAAATGTAAATAGTAGTTGCGGTGAAGTTTCGATCCGCCACCAAGCTCACAGAATCTTTCCAAGCATATTATAACTCATTACCAATACACTGAAAGCGGCTCTTCACCTCCGTTCAAACACACCATCGGCTTCTGCGAGGCTGACGTCTTTCGCGCTCACTGCCTGTTCTGTGAACTCGGCGCCCGCGAGCTAGCGCCGGGGTTTGCAGCTGGGTCGCGGGACGTCAGCCAAATGCTCACCGTGCCTCTCTAGCGTTCTCCCCACGGTTGTCTTGCGGATGCTCTTTGGTTTGCTTCACTGAAGAGTTCCTGGGAGGTACGTAGCACGGTGGTTAGAATCCAAAGTCTCTAAAGCCAGTCTATCCTGGGTCAACCTGGCCTTACCCAGTGCGTCTCCGGAAAGTGATTTAACTTGTCTTTGCCTCGATTGTTTGTCTGTTTTTAATCTGTAATAGTCCGGAGATGCCAACTTCAGCAGTTCCCCTTCTCCTTTGACCTGCAGTTTTGCTTCCGGCAGTTTCAAAAATATTTCAGTGGCGATTCCAGAAAGTTTTAAGTTGTCTGCCATTCTGAGCCGCGTGCCGAAATGTCGCGAGTCCTGCTCCTCCGCGCACAGCCGTGACTCGTGCGTGCGTCCCGCGACTCAGCGCTGGGTTCGCTCCCCACCCACAGTCGCTCGGTAGCCGCCTGGGTTATCAGGTCACTGTCCCGCTATCTCAGTGCTCGTGTCCAGTCACCCTTCTGGTCGCCTGCGGCTGAGTCCCTGCGCCTACGGCATTCACTCGCTTCGTCAACTCCCCGTGCGGTGCATCATCTCAAGAGAGGTGAGTATGGTACAACATAAGACATTTTGGGAAAGAGTGACCACATTTTCACATAAGTTTCATTATGATCTATTGTTCATCCCTTTTTTAGTATGTTATTATTGTTCATCTCTTACTGTGCCTAATTTATAAATTAAATGTTATCACAGGTAGGCAGGTATAGGCAAAACTGTAGTATATTTAGGGTTCTGTATCATCCACAGTTTCAGGCATCCACTGGGAGTCTTGGGATGTATCCCCCACAGATAAAGGAGGACTGCTGTCCTAGAAACATCTTATTAGTCCATCCCTTTTATATTTGCCCCACGTCACTATCTTAGGACATGCCGTTGTCATTTCTTACCTATTTGCTCCTCTCCAGTTCATTCTGTACTTCATGATGGAGAGCTATTTCTAAAATTCTGCCCGCAACTCCTTTGCTGCTATTCCTGCAGTAAAGTGTGACATATTTTCCCACATCATTTCTGGGCCGGCATTCCCACTGCCTTAGTTGTGGACCCATTAATTTTCATGAGATATTAATGTCCCATGGTCTCCAGGAGACTGCCAACTCTGGCTCCAGCTCTGCCAGTAACCAGCTCTGTGTGACTGAGAGCTGAGTCACAGCCTCCTGGCCTCCCAGGTCCTCATCGGGAACATGAAGTCAAGCAACTGTCATCTGCAAATCCCTTTCAGCTCTTTGACTTGGCAGAACCAGTAAAGTAGAGAGGAGAAAGTCAGATTTAGTTTTGAGTCCTAGTTTTCCCAATGATCAGCTGTGTGGCTTTGTGTACGTGATTAAACCTCTCTGTACCGTTAGTTTCATCACAAATAATACGGTGGTATATAACCATATTATATAAAATATAGAGATATATAATGGAGTTCCTCAGGTATAGAATATGAAGATATAACAATATCTTCTAAATTGAGTCCTTTAGAAGATAAAATTGGTTACATTGTAATAATTATTTATACTCTAATTTTTCTTTTCAGTCACACCTTGTTTGTTATAAAATCGATTTTCTGCCTTGTAGATTATCTGAGGAAATTCAGGGCTTCATATTCGTTCCTACCACACGATTAAGCATGAGTTACCGACAGAAAGACTGAGTTAGTAGCAGAGTGTAGAGACATGAAGTGCTGTGAAAAAGCACTTGGGGGCCTTTCACTAATTCCCTAAACGCGACACAAAGTCATTTTGTAAATTTCCTGTTATTTTAGATTATCCATGCCTTTATCTCTTTATTTTGTTGTGCACAATTAAATGTTGACTAGCTTTTCTAATTGCCAAAGTTACTGTATTAGGAATGATTCATTCTTTAAGCATTTTTTTGTGGGTGCCATGCCAGATTCTGGGCCTATAAAACACAGGAGATAGTCCATGCACTCAGAGAGCACACAGCTAGAATGTTGGTAGTCATGGTATGTAATTATGAAAACCATAGTTGCTTTCAGAGACTTGAAAATGTTATTAAAATGGACAGTACAATTTTCATATCTATGAGAAAGATACACAAGGAAGTTTGAACTAAATAATATCAAAATCCCTTCCAACTTTAAATTCTTATTTTAATGAGAATTCACTCTAATCAAATGCCAAAAAATAACCTCAAAAATCTGGAGCACAATAAACCAATCTTAACAGTTACTAACAGGCTTTCCTGAAAGCTGCTCTTGAAGAAATACATTTTGTTAGCTCTTCTGGGAGAAAAGGAAGAGAAAGATATTAGGCCCATACCACATGCTTCTAAACAGAAGCGGCTTTCATTTTGGGGGGATTCCATTTCTTAATTGACATGTGAGAGATTTAAGGGTACTGTGAAGGGCCCCTCAGCACCTTGGTCCTTGACCTATTTGTTAATTACAAACTTCAGGGACTTCTTGAAGGGCGTGATGGTTCTTATCCTGCAGGGTTAAAACTCTAGGAGGAGGTAACTTTTTTTTACATAAGTTCTGTAAATTTATCTTATTAATGCCAATTAGTAAAAATTAAATAAGGCTGTTAAGCACTCTCTTTCATGATAGAATAGTCACTTAAGGAATTGAAGAGTTACTCTGTGCAACAATATATACGTGTGTGTATGTATATATAAATATATATGATACGTATATATATGATATGTATCTATATCTAAAGTTGAAATAAAAATAAAATTTCTGCCAGATTTATCCCAGATTCTATTCTTCAGTATTTTTAAGTTGTGTCTGTAAGTATATTTAGTGAGAAAATTTTAAATCAAGTCAGAACAACTTTCCCCAGAGAATGGCAATAGTAAGGTAATCCCCTTTTCTTTCCAGAAACAGGTGTCCAAACATCTGTAGGTATGTGCCAAGCAGTTGGAGGACCCAGCAGAGCTTGTAAATGAGGAAAGGAAAGTGGGAATCACAACTCTGGAATCAGATGTGCAGGGTTTGAATTGGGCCTGAAGTAAAGAGCAATTGGAGTAGACCAGCTCTAGCAAGGATGCACATGGCTCGGAATAATTTGGGAGGAAACGGGATGCCTTCTCTTGCTGTGACAACCAGTGGCCACCAGTCATGCCCCACCTGAGTTTATAATGTATATATTTCTTCAATCTTGTTCCTCTACAACCAGCATTCTCTGGATGTATTTGAACATAAACCTGACATTGTCATAGGTACTTTGGCATAGATGTTCAGAGAACTCGATTTTCTCTTTGTTTTAGAGATGGGTTCTTTCAGGCTATATTCCCAGGAGTTATTTATCCAGTAGCAGTGGTATGTTGTAAAAACCAAACCAAAGGTTCATATGAGTTATAAGGTGTGCTTAGTGAGGAAGGAGTCAAATATAGTTGAGAATATGTGGGCTTCCCTAGACACTCCAAAGAGAAAGTTAGATCAGTTTCTTGAAGTTGTTGCTAAAGTAGTTTTTCCCATTATATTCACTTACATGATAAACATGAGTACTTAATAGTGACCCAGTGAACTTTACTTTCTATTGCTAAAGTTCTTCCAACTCTGTAGGTTTTCAGCACTTAGGCTGGAATTAAATATGTTCTAATAAAACCAAATAATATCAACAAAATTTAAACCAATTTAAATTAAAGATGATCCAGAGAAATAAGTACTCTTTCCAAAGATCTGACACAAGATATGGATATAAACTACTTCTAGAGCATCCTTTCCTATAAAGCAGCCATACTTAAAAACAGATACTATTAGCAGAAGTGTTAAATAAAATTCCTGTGGCAAGAGGGAGAAATAAAGTATGGCATTCCTATATCTAAGGTAATGGGAATCTAGTAAATATACGGAAAAATTATCAATCCATTTATTCATTTATACCTTGAACTGAATTGCCCCAAAATATAATATGTCTTAGGGCATGGATTTTTTAAAAAAATTTTTACTATTGTGGAAAAAAAAAACGTAAAATAAAATTTACCATCTTAACCATTTTTAAGTGTTCAGTAGTATTAAATATATTCACATTGTTGTGCACCAGGTCTCCAGAGCTTTTTCATCTTGCAAAATGGAAACTCTCTTCACATTAAACAACAATCCCCATTTCCCCTCCCCTCCCCGCTGTCAAGCACCATTTTACTTTCTGTTACCTTGAGTTTGACTGCATTAGATACCTCAAGTAAGTGGAATCATGTGGTATTTGCTTTTTTTGTAACTGGCCTATTTTACTTAGCATAGTGTACTTAAGGTTCATCCATAGTGTAGCACGTCAGAATTTCCTTCTTTTTGAAGGATAAATGATATTCATGTTTATGTTTTGGTGGACATTTAGGTTGTGAATAGTGCTGCAGTGAACATGGGAAATGCTAATAGCTTTTCAAAACCCTACTTTTAGTTCTTCTGAATGTATACCCGGGAGTGAGATTACTGGATCCTGTTAATTCTATTTTTAATCTTTTGAGGAACCTCCATACCATTTTTCATAGGGAATGGGTTTTTAATAAACTTTTCTCCAATCATCCCTCTGAAAAAAATGAGATGCACAGTTTACTTCTCATTGAATGAAAGAGAAAAGCAAGAGGAATTAGATCGAACCGTGAAAGGAAATATGATAAGAGAACCAAAAAATTAATCTAAGACTGTGAACCTCATATTCCTAGACCCACTCCCAAAGATTCTCATTCCTGATATTCATGACTCTGACGCAGACCCAGGTTTGGGAGCCATTGGTCTAGGATATTACCAAGGCAGTTGTCACAGCAGACAGGGTCACAGCTGCACCAGGCACGGGCCAGGTGAGGCGGAGGCTAGTCAAAGTCAGGTCAGGAAGAGGCCAGACAAGCAGGACAGAATTTGGCTCAGGCAGTAGCCACTGGGGTCCTTTTTGACTAAATGGCAAGTGTCAGGGCAAGCAGAGCAGCAAAACAACTGCAGGTCGGATCTGCATGGTCAGCAGGGCTGATGGAAGGGTCCAGCACCCTGGATAGCTCCCTGTTGGCCAGATTGATTCAAGCAAACCTGAGGTCTTTTTCTCTGAGTTTACAAAATAAATAGCCTCCACCTGGTAAAGTCCCACACATATGCCAGACATAGTTCCTGTAGTGTAAGAGAATCTTGCTACTCTATCACCACCACCAGTGCCCCAGCTCTTGATCTCTCTTTGAAATGGGAAGGACTCGCAGGATTCCCGTGGGTGTCCCTACCTCTGGGGATTAAACGGGTTAGTTTGGGTAGCACAGCACAAGGGAAATTTATCTTCCCAGAGTGTGTCTTTCCTAAGCGAATGCCAGATCCTGCCAGATGGTCCATCCAATGACTCTTAACACTGTCAGTAATATTGAAAACAGCTGCTAACTGAAGAGGTAGATAAATTGGTACCTGGATACTTTAACTGAGGATTTAACTGATTGATTAAGTCCAATGACACCTTCATTTCAAAGTCAGGCCTCCAACTAAATGAAAGAGACCATGGTATTGAAAAGACTCAATGAAATATAAAGGGTATTTTCACTATCCTATAAAAAAAAAAGTTACTGTTTTAAAGGGACATTGATATGGAAGCCCAAGAAGAGGCAATGGTTTTCTAAACAAATGGATTATCTCAGAATCCAAAATCTTAAATTCAGATGTATTATAGAGCAAAAATATTCACGATGTTAATGCAGACATGACCTTTTATGTCATTTTTGTTCTTCTGACAGATTTTAACTCAACCTGCAGCCCACAGGCTATGTGATGCAAATTAGATGCTAAGTCCTAGAACAGGCTCATTAATAGTGAGCTCTGACAACCTGGGAATTTTCATGAAATCTCTCAAGTAATAATTGCTATATAGAATTTAACTTGAAGAGAGTGAATTGATCCCTTTAAGGATGCTTAATTTAAGTAAAGTGTTCATTTTCCCAGATAGTTACAATGTAAAAAGGTCTCAAAAAGACATGGGAAAAAAGCATGTATAGCATCTCTAACAAAAAAATAAATGATGAAACAGACCAGCCAAAAGCAGCTCATTCTCTTAGTCATACCTTCATATACTTCTCTTTGTCCCATTAAAGCAAAAGCCCAGAAGAACCAACCCACCTTGAATTTTGCCCCAAGTGGAGCAAATGCAAATAAACAGGGGAAAACATAATCTTTTGCCTCTGGATTTTTTTTTTTGTTGTTGTTAGTTTATATTGGCCCAGAATGACCATCGCCTGGTATGATTAGCTGAAATTGGGTGATCGTGCTGGGAACTGTCCCTGCTCTGCCTAAAACACACACTGATGTATGTGCTGGCAGCGACAGTAGTGGCACAGAGCTGATTGTTGCCAAGGAGGATTGTGTATATCTCTGCTGCCCGTGATGTTGGGACGGAGGGCGGAAAGGACTCAGGTTTGCTGGAAAGGAGTAACTTGGAAAAATGAGTCTTTTGTGGTCCTAACTGATTTGTATTTTCTTTCCTATATATCAACACTCATTGGTTTATTAATTTGAACAGCATCAGGTCCCTTGGTTTATTTACTATTTAGATACAGCATTTAAACCCAGTTTTATAATTAACTTTTTCAATTATTTACACATCTTAATTACTACTCAGTGATAAGAGGCTTATTTTTAAATGTTCCTTAGGGTTCTAAACCTGTTTCCAAGATAGTTATATTGAATGTAATCACCCTATCCAAACCATTTCCATGAATGATGTTGTCAATGTAACTTTGGGCTGGTTTTATGTGAAAACCGTCGTCTCAAAGCAGAGTGGTCCTCAAACACCTGCGTCAGAATCACCCAGGAGGCTCGTTGCACGTGCAGACTCCTGGCCACTGCCCCAAATGTGTGAAATGAGTGTTTCCGAGACGGGGCATGTGTAGAGAGCTCCCCAGGTGATGGTATGCACAGGACTGTTTGAGACCCACAGGTAAGCAGGCTGGGATCAACTGTGCTCCTTCTCATTTCACTGCTTGACTCATTCAATAACACTAACTTAAAAAAATTAATTAAAGTTATGGTTACCTTGGTTTTTCGTTTATTTGTTCAACAAATATGTGACTGCATAAATGCTGTGAACAAGGCACTTGGCTGGGCTCTGGAGAAACAGGACAGTGCACAGGACAGAAACATTCTCTCAAAGTGCGGAGCTGATTCTGTCAGGGAAGGCAGTCAACAGATAGTTTCGTAAGCACTCGCCCAGTTGCAGTTTTGACAGGTGCTACTGAGGAGAAACGGAAGATATCACTACCGAGGGCGCTGACCGGGTCTGAGGGCTCAGCGGGGTCGCCTCTGGGAAGGGATGCTCAGGCAGGGATCTGAAGACTCAGTGGGGAGGGGCGGCCTAGAGAGCATTCCAGGTGGGGGAAGCCGTGCCAGGCTCCAAGGAAGTACTAGAGGGAAGAAGTAAAGCAGCGAGAAGGCAGCTGCCAGAGTAGGCAAGGGCCAGATTATTCCAGCCTTCAGAGTCCTGTTGAGGACTTTGGGTTTTAATCTAAGAACAATAAGAGGATTTTAAATACTCCTGGCTTGTCAGTGAGTTCTGCAGCTGTGTGCTGAAGGAAGGAGAACAGGAGCAGTCAGAATACAGTGAAGACTCAGGCAGGGTTCTGCCCAATGACAATGGGGCAGGGAGAGAAACTACACAGTAGAAACAAAGCTTTCAAATGAAGATGTTCAAATTATGTCCGATGAAGGCAGGGCCCTAGAACATTTTAAAGAGCTTAAAATCTTGATAACCTGATTTTACTAACTTTAAAATAGCTCTGGCAACACAAAATTTCCCTTTATAATCAGTGATAATCATTCCAGAGACAAGAAACTGAAAACACCAGTGGGCATTTGAATTGTTCATTCCATCCCATACCCCGGGGCTTTATGTGGGTTGTGGCGGCAGCCTTCTGTCTCCGAGAGAGAGGTTAGATTTGGTTGGGGCCCTCTCTCCGGCTGGGAGCACAACCCCTGTTAGCAAGAAAACCGTGGTCATGGGGGAATGGAGGAACACAGCACTCAAATCCTGGAACCTATCATTCTATGAAGTTAAACACAGTTTAAGTTAAAAGAAATTGTGTTGTTTTAAAAGGATCATCAACCACGATTTTAGTCAAAGGCACATAGTGAGTTAGAGTAACTAGAAAGGAGCTTCAAAGGAAATGTAGAATGAAATCATTTCAGAACTTCTAATTTGTGATAGGTCAGTCTCTCCCTTTATCCTGAGCTATAATAAACAACAAAGCCCTTTAGTTTCCTTCCTCAGCACATTGATAATGTGGTTTAGAACTTTGATTTGGATTATATGCTACACTAGTGATACTTTGAAAACACAGTCAGCTATCATTGAGGTTCTCTACTGACAGGAAAGCATTTATAGAAACCACACATCAGAAACAAACTTTATTTATCTGAATACCACTAAATCAAAATCCAGGAGGTCCAGTCTGATGTGATTATAATCATAAGTTTTGTAAGCAAATTTCTAACATGAACAAGATTGAAGGAAAAAATGTTTAAAAATGTCTTATAAAAGAGTTCAAGAGAATTCACTGTAGAAGCAGTTCATATACTGTTCACGAGTATCATCTGTTTAATACAATGGGGCCAGTGAGACCTCTAATCAAGTTCCTGAATATATAGCAATTTTATATTGTTATATAAAATTATTTACTTACTAATTATATATTATTATATAATTGTATGTTAATTAAAGACATCTGTATAGACTTGCTGTGTATACTACAAATTGCCAGTTCTTAAAAACTGAATAATGAAAAATATTATTTCCAGAATACTAGCTAAATATAATTGAACCTTCTTTTTCTTGTTTATTTGTTTTAAATTTACACACAGTACAATTTTTGGTGTTCATTTCTGTGAGCTATAACATATGCATAGATTCTTGTAATCACCACCACACAGAAGATACAGAACCACTCTAACACCTCAGAGAATTCCTTCATGGTGACCCTTTGCAGTCAGACCCTCTCCCCACACCTAACTTGTGGTGACTGTTGCCCTACTCTACACCTGTACGGTCTTGCCTTTTTCAGAATGTTATATAAAATGTATTCATACAGTATATAATCTTTTGAATCTGGCTTTTTTCACTTAACACAATTCCTTTGTGATTCATCCACGTTGGTTCAAAGGTCTTTTGACGATTCCCTAAGTGGTACTTCACAACCCTTGTGCCATTGATGTGAATAGCATTTATACATATAAAGAGACAAACACGCAGAAACTGTAGGAGATAGGGTGTCGTTAGTACAACTTTAGTACATGTGGTACAACTTTAATTGTTCTTCATGTGAATAAGATCTCATTATCAACTAGCTTGTTTACATTTGTTTCTTTCTAATAAAAGTGCCACATAGAGAAACAATGGTAGTTATTTGACTATCACTCCTCGGCTCAGCAATTGTTCAAGGCTCTCCCCTTGCCTATGAACTTAAGTCCAAACTCCTCTAAAACCAAAAATGCTCTCGGAGCATTTTCAATCTTATCTCTACCAACTCCTTCAAGTCACCTACTTTCTAGCCAATCAGGACCCTTCATTTGTCCCAGATACACTTTTCAGCTTTGCAACATTGTGTCTACTCATTCTTCAAGGGCCAGTTCAAATGCCACCTGCTGCATGCAGTCTTTCCTAATTCCTCTCTTTCTTCCCTCAACGCCGCCCCCAGAGGGTATTTAATCTCCAGTTCACGCAGCATGTTTGAATACCTATCTATTTACGTCCTGCTTTGTGGTGAAAGAATTTATGTACCTGTCTTATCCCTTCCTACTTCCTTCCCCTTGCTTGCTCTCCCCTCCCCCCACTAGATTGTATGCTCCGCCAGGGAAGGGCGTGTCTTTGTAAAACATAGGGCCCCCAGCAAAACATCTTCAACTATTATTGAAGTGACACTAAAGGGTCATATAGCAAATAAACGTCTGGAAGGCACAAGAGAGAAAAGAGCAGACAACTGAAAACTGACTGAAAAAAAATGGCAGTGTGACTATAATGCCACTGGAAACATATTTTGCAGCATATTACTGATATAACCATATGACCACAATTTCTGGACAAAAATTTTAAACTTGTGACAGTTTGTCCATAGACCACAAGTATTTTGTCTTGCATTAAATAAGATCCATATATAGTTAAGACTCCAAATCTCTGTATAAGCTACATGCACCATATTAAGAAAACAAAATTGTTTTTCTCTTTAGAGTGACTCATGCAAGCTGATTCACCTGGGGATCAGAAAAATGGGCTGGCCTTTAACTTCAAAAGCATCACTTAAGAGTTAGTTGCCTGTAAGACAGTGAGTCATCACCTTCTCATGGTTCCTTATGTGATTGTTCTGCCTCCCTCAAGAAGTTTATAAACACTATGTATAAGCAGGAATCACACCTTAGGCATATAGGTATATATATGGCTATACAGAGATACAGAGATAGAGAGAGAGAGAGAGAGAGAGAGAGTATGGTGTCCATTGAAACCCTCCCTGTGCAGCCTCCTCCTACCATGAACATCACCCACACATATACACTTCCTAGAAGAGAGAAACTACATGTGAAAACCACCCTAACTCTTAAAACATCCGGGCATTAGAAGTACAATCCCAATCATTTCCCATTCCCTAAAGTCACACAGCCCTGCAAAGGCACAGCATCCTTCCTCCAGCTTCTCTTCTCTGACAGGCTTAGGGTACAGTGCCTATCAGCTTGGCACTTGTGAAGGGTGGCAACAGCCATCTCACAAAACCAACAACAGCCAGAGAGATAAGAGAATAAGGTTCTGATTTGGTTCTATCACTAACTGGATATTTGGGCTCATGGAACTCTTCAGACTGTCCTGGGCTTTGGTTTCCTTGTCTATAAACTGACAGGTGATATGAAATGTGTTACATCTAAGCCTCATTCTAGTTCCAGTACCTCCTGGCTCTAACCTTGGGACACGCTCACGCGACTAAGAGGCAGACTTTCATATCTGGCATTGCTCTTACCTCCACCTAGTTTCCTGTCTGGACAAAGCTAAGCCCAAAGATTGGGCTTGGAGCTTTCTTTCCCTTCCCTGGCCTTGCTGGAACTAGGAGAGCAGGAGTACTCTATTCTGAAAGTCCCACAGAACAATCTTTGGAGTAAATAATAGGATGGAAAAGTTCTATTTCTTTTTGTCTTGTTTTGATGACTTTCAAGTCAGAAATTGATGGTAGGATGAAATCCTCATCAATTTTGCAGACACATAGCTCTTGGTAGGTTCAGATTTGAGTGTTATGGATCTTCAATATCCCAGCTGTAAATAGATAATAAAAATTATCAGACCTTGAATTTATTTCAACAGTCCCTCTGACATATCTGGGGCTCTACATAAACAACTATTCTCCCTGGTACTCAAGTCTTTTCCTGGGATGAAGGAGCCTCATGGGAAGATTCATTAATGTCCACAGGTGCCTCTGGGGAGCTGTTTAGCCAGTTGTCCTGCTTATGTTCCAACAAGAGAGCCCCACACCCCTTTTCTACCATCACGTGTAAGTGAGAGCTTCCAGCATTCTAGAGGGCAGTGGGGGCACAGGTGACAAGAGGCTATTCATCTCCCTACCTCACAAGCTCTCAAGCCCTACCCACTCAAGGAGTAGGTCTTGTCTTATTTTTTGATATACAACTGAGTGGCTTGACTGTGACAAAATCACTTACTCTCCCAGACTTAGAAATTTTTAATACAGTTACCAGTTTAACCAAATGTGTATGTAATCAGGGTGCTGAAAGAAAGCCATCTACTAAACTAACTCTCCCCCCTTCTCTCTTAAGATCCTTTCAAAGACCTATCTACAAGGTGCAGTATCTTCAGTCCTCTACAATCCTTTAAAATAGATGAAAGAAAGAGTTCTGATGACACAGAAATTTTAATGAAATCAGTTTCACTATTTTGATAAAGGAAGGTACACTCTGTGCAGAGCACTTTCAATCCCATTTTATTTAGTTCTCATAATAACTACCACAATGAAGAGTTCCTATTATCCCCAATTTTAGAGACAAAGCTAACATCTCTAAAAGTAAAATAATAATAATAGTAATAGCCAACATTTGTTGAGTATTTGCTTGATTATTAAGTGCTTTAATGCATCAATTCATTTACTCCTGACAACAGAACTATGAAGTAGGGGATTTTATTATTATCCTCATTTTACAGATGAGAAAAGTCAGCACAGGGAAGCTGAGTGATCTGCTGAAGGTTACGTAACTAGTGAATCACCCCAGCAGTCTGGTTCCAGGGCCTGCACTCTTAAACACTAAGCTCCCCTGATCAGTGAGTCAGGGAGAAAGCAGGTAGAGCTGCCAGATTTAGCAAACACAAATATAAGACATCCAGTTAAATATCCATTTCAGGTACGCAATGAATAATTTTTAATGCAAGTATCTCCCATGTCGTATTTGAGACATATACTAAAAGAATTATTTCTTGTTTCTCTAAAATTCAGTTTAATTAAACAGCCTATATTTAAACCGGCACCTCTGTGGGGAAGGGATGCCTGAGATATGCGCCTAAGCCTGTCTACAGAGAACCATCTCATATCTACGGCCATATTTGAATACATGTTCCTAAGGCCAAAGTCATGTGCCCGTTCTAGTCCTGGGGCTGGACTTTGGTTGGCCACTAAAATCAAAAGGCAAGGAAGCTTGAGCCTGCATTAACAACAGAAAGCGTAGCAATGCTAAGGCACTATGATTTCAGTCCTCTAAAACTCAAATTCTGGGCTGGTTCATAAGAAAAACTTGAGTAGAGACCTGAAGAGATATTAGAAAAAATTAAAGGACAAGAAATGGGTCATTTATTTGTATACTCAAGAATGCCATTTTCTCATAAATACTCTAATATGAAAAATCAGCAATGTTTTTCAAGTACTCAAGGAGCCCAGCTTGGAACAGGGCTGACAATAAGAGTAAGCAGAAAATGCAGGCAGATGATCATTAGCAAAAAGATTTGACCCGCCCGTTCCCCCTGTAACTTATGGGCCACAGCCCCACCCTGAGCCAGAAAGACGATACTTTGACTTCTGCTTACAGGACGTGTTTGAATGTTTACTCAAAACATGTGCAGGCTCCGGAAAGCTTCAGTAAAATGGAGAGATTTTTAAAAAGTCAGCTTAGTATATTTGTGACGACTTCTTTTTTAACATTAGATGGTGTGTGTTCTCCATGATTCAGGAAAGTTTGTCTGTGTTCCCATGTGGTTTCACGTCACACAGGTGAGTCAGCAGAAAGCTAGCATCTTTACCGCGTTCACATTTGCTGACAATCATCCAGCTGTAACTGTCCTTTTACAACTATAAAAGCTTTCCTCTCTCCTCCTAGGACAAAACACTTTAGGGGAAGAAGAGAATCTTAGCAAAATTCTAATGTTCAAAATAAGGACAAGAATGTACAAGTGAAGCCCATTATAGGGAAATTTTACCCAGAGGCCCAATGATTTTACCCACAATCAGACAAGCCAACTGGGTAGAATTCCAGTCAGGGTGCCTTACTCCGAAGGATTTAAATCACAGCTCCCCTACCGAGCAGCTTTGTGATCTGACTCAAGTCCCTGAACCTTTCTCTCTAAGCCTGTTTTCTCACCTCTGAAACGAAAACAGTGATAGGCTACATTACAAGGTTGTCAGGAACTAATGAGCTAGTGCGCTTGAAGTGCTTTGCATAGTGCCTGACCCATTTAAACCCTGAATGGATGGCACTAGTGCTGTTATTACTATTGGTCATGTGACTCCAGACAGCGCACCCATGGGCTCTCACCAGGTTCTCAGCAGAAAAACATACTTCTGCTCTTGGGTCAGGTCCCTTCCCATCATAATTCAACTGTCTTCTCAAGGTGACCAAGGAGGGTTGGCAAGTACAGCTACTGTGTAACTGAATTATTGGTATGTAAATATGTCTATAATTAGATTTCAGTGTTTTTATGAAATAAGTTCTCAAGCCACAGTTTGTACGTTTATTTTTTAAAGCCGATGATTTCCAGATATTTAAATATTTAAAATCTTCTAGACTAGTTATTGAAAAAAACAGTAATTTTTAATTTCTTATTTTTATTTTTAATTGAATTTATTAGGGCGACATTGGTTAATAAAATTATATAGAGAAACATTAATTTTTTAAAAAAACTATTTCTTTCCTGACACTGTTTATTAAGTGTTTATAAAATAGATTAATTTGGAAGTGATTTTGTCTCTGTCACTTAGTTGAATACTTATACTTTGTCATAATGATTAGGTTAGACTTAAAATTAGATTTTAAGGCAAAAACAATTCTCAGCCTGTAATAACACTATTTAAAATGCAAATTAGATTTCAGATCAAAGAATTGGAATTTTTTGTAGCTTAAAAATAAATGGAATTCCGAAGTCAATATCATATAAATAGGTGTCCATCTGGCCAACCTTGAGATAGCCAAATTTCTTCTTTCAGTTATCTCTTTGTATTTAACCCAAATTTAAACAGCTCCCTCTTGTGGCCTAAAGAACCCTTGGCAATGCAGAGTTTGTTCAACTTCTGTCATTTTAGTCACTGCACGTTCACTTAATAAATTACATAGTGTCTCTTTGCTGCGGTGGGGGAGGAGGGCAGAAACGGGAGGCTGGGATGAGTGCTGTTGCCTGCAGACGTAGCTCGCATGGGCGTAGTCAGCCTGCAAGTTTCACATCGGAATTCTGGCATCGTGTTTGTGCTGCTTGTAATTCAGAGACTGCATTTCTCTAAAATGAAAGATTGAGCTTTGACCAGAGCAGCTTATTGAATGAATGACTGCGTACATTGATTGGCTGAACTGCAGAGAGCTCAGAAATCCTGACATCCAATTTACCTGTTTTCAGCTGAACAGCTTCAGATCCAAAAGGCGTAAATCAAAAGTCCCCGTAAAACATTTTCTGTTAAACTTTTCTATAATCTCTCACACTTTACTTTAACCAGTTGTTCATACTGGAAAGATTTGGGGGCCGCCATCGTGTGCCAGACACTGTGCCAGACACTGCGTATGCAACAGTAAACAAGACGGACATGGTGCCAGGTGCCCCCAGCCTGGTGGGATGATGAGCGTTAAACAATCACACTGTGTGGCAGTCACTGCAAATGAAAATGACAGGGAGTGCCCGAGGAAGAGGTTGGGGGCACTAGGCGAAATGGCGAAGGGACTGAGAAGCACAGATTGGAAGTTAAGAAACAGCCGTGGGGATGTAAAGCACAGCATGCGATATATAGTCAATAATATGGCAACCCCTGTGTGGTGTCAGGTGGGTGCTGGAAATACCAGGGGGAGCACTTTGTAAAGTATATGGCTGTGCAACCGCTATGCTATGTCCCTGAAACTAATACAGACTAATATTAAATGTAAACTGTAATTGAAAATAAATAAATATTTAAAAAGAAAAAGAAAATGACAGGGAGATTGAATGTAGACAGGTACCTCAGAGAAGGCAGCCTCTCTGAGAAATGACTGAGTAGGAATTTGCCAGATTAAGGTAGGGTGGAAAACTAGTTCAGGTAGGAAAAAAATAACATATACCAAAGTTGAGAACAGGGATGAGGGTGACTCTTTGGAGAAACTGGAAGCACCTAATGGGCTGGAGTGGGTGGCAGGAGAGGACTGGGGGGAGGTGTGAGGCAGTAGTCAGGTCAGGCAGGGCCCTACAGACCATGTGTGGGCTTGGGGCATTATCCTGAGCACACTGGCGCTCCAGGAAATGCTTCAAGTATGTAACTAAATGCACTAATCTTCTTTTGTTTAAAAGGCATGTTGGATGCACGTGTAGACAGGATTGGAGGGAAGCAGGAATGGACAATTGCTATATATAAATGTCTAATCACTGTGTTATATGTATGACAGCTATAATTTTTTTTAAAAAGACAATTGCAACATTCAAGCAAGAAGTACTGCTGGCTGGAACCTGGATGATGTTTGAGGAGATGGCAGGAGGGAACAAGATTTTAGGTGTATTTGAAGATTACATTTGACAGGATTTGATGATGAAATAAAAAGTAAAGCATGAGGGAAAAGGAGGTTTAAAGATGACCCCAAGCACAGCAAAGATAATGAATGATCTACAACTATATGCAAAAGTATGAATGAATCTCACAAATAATGTAGAGCCAGACAAAAGAGCCAAACACAATATAGCTCCCTGCAGCTCCCACCAGCCAGCTCCCTTCTCTGAAGCTGCTGGGTGCCCACCAGGGCCTGTTCAGGTCATCTGCCAACCAAAGTCATGCCAAGAGAACAAACGTGGAAAAGTCAAAGCCTAAGATTTGAACAGTAGGAGCTAACCAACCAATGAAGAAATTTATGTTGAACACCTTGGACGTTGCAGGAACGGCTTAAGCTCTGAACAAGACTCAAATGGGGCATGCAGGCCCTTTGGAGCATTATGTTCAAAAATGTAACATAATCTAAACATTCTGGTCAACAAATGAAGGGAAGCAAAAAACAGAACTTGATTTACTTTTCTGTGAAGATAAAAAGGCTTAGTGTGAATGTATGATGAAAGACCCTCTATGCCATGTACACCTATGAGCAATATTACTTTAAATTTTCTGCTTATTTTTATGCCAGCTATCCCCCAGATTTTTTAGCTGTTCATATGAAATCAAAATAGATTTTCTGGCCCCAAAGTAGAAAGCTTCCCCTAGTCAAGAAAAGAAACACCAGCCTTTCAAATTATCTGAGAGCTAGAATTATCTTGAATAAAGAGCCTGAGTCACAGCAGAGGGATTTGAATAAAGGGGATCATCTAAGGACAGAATTTGAGAATTTCCAGTAGAAGTATCTGACAAGAAGGGGAAAGAATCAAAATTTTTATTTAAAAAAAGAAATAAAATATGATCGAGAGAACAAGAAGTTGAGTGTGTGCTTCAGAGGCTTAATTCGGTGATTCATTTCGAAGGTAGTTGACAGGAAAGTGTTTAAGCAAAATAAATAAACAAAACTATTCTGACAGACCCAAAACTTAATCAGATATTTTATCATGTTAATCCCATAAAGAGGAAAATGATCTTTATTATGGAAGGAAAGAAATGTTCCATCTGCTGTGGATGGGGCAACAAATAGACTCTTTTCAGATTTTGATACATTGGTCTCATTCTTTATATTGGTTTTCAGGGAAAAAAAGAACCAGACTATAAATCCTCAAGGAGAAGATAAGGAGATTTCACAAGTCAGACAGAGACTAATGGTATCAGGACCCCATTTTGCTTATAACATTCAACATCACAAGCTTGAATCTGTAGTGCACTTGTTGGTTTTAAACAGAGTGCCAGAAAAGCAGATTCCAGAAGCAGCAGACAGCAGTGAGCCACCCTAATCCCCCTTCCGCCTGGGGCCCCACTCGCCTGGCTGCTGGCAGTGCTGGCAGCTCACAGCTGTCATTTGAGTCCAGCTTGGGGAATGATTCTCAGCAGATAAAAGCCAGTTTACTCAAAGTCATGCTCTCTTCCTAGGACTGGCCTGTACCATACCTAGTGACTGGTTAATGTGGGGTATCAAAGTCCAACCCTCACCCCTAAAACTTGGGAATTCAAAAAGCCTTCAGTTTCAGCAGTCCTCGTGGAGTTAGCTGAGGAACCTTCATCAAGCATGATTCCTTTATAGTCTTGCTTCTTTCTTTGCAGAGTCCTGCTGCCTTTGCTTCTTGCCCGCAGATGTAAATCCTGAGGATATTCCCTCAGCTACTTTCTACCTGCTGACCTCAGATTCGGCTTCCCAGGAACATGACCGCCACACTGACATTGCCAAACTGGTATTGTTTTATTTCTTTGTCGTCTTAGATGTACGAGTGAGCAATGGGAGGTTCTTAAATTTGGCTTCTAATCCGTTTGCATCTTTCTTTTCTTTGGGGAATTCAAATGGATGGGATTATAAGAGGTTCCATTTGGGAAAACATTCAGAGCCAACTTCACGTGATTATAAAACAAGGCAATCCTCAGTCTATAAATTAATCTCCATAATAACAAGGAATCCAGGCATATGATACTGCCGTCCTTTCTGACATTCTTCTCTTGACCACCAGGACAGGAAATACTCTGTTTCTCCTCCTACCTCTATGACCAGTCGATCTCCTGTGCCTTCTGTTCTCATTTATTGAGAGTAAATTACTCAAAGATATGCAGATATCAGTGAAAATAGCAATTGTGATACAGAGCTATTAAGATTCCTCCTTTAGCATTCCCTCAATGGTAAAAATAAAAGTATATCTAAGTAAAGTGTCCACTTAATTAACAACTATACATTGAATACCATCTATGTATCATAGGTGGTTTAGAGTTTGGAGGGAAAATGAATAAGGGACATTTCTGCACTTAAGAAGTTTAACATCTAGTGTAGGTAGTCTCAATCCTATGAAACCCAGCACCTCTTTTTAAAACAAATATTTTGTAATGTCATCTTTATGATTATGATATAAAATTCATAGGTAATTAGTCTACAAATTCAAAAACCAATATAATGCCCTAATTATAATATAAATTGTAAAATATAATAAAACTGTGGTATATTTTACAATTGTAAACTGTGACCAAAAAGCAAATTGTAATTTTTAAAAATGTAGTTTAATATGTAGGTACCATAGAAACAATCAGATGCTGTGGCTTACATAGTAGCGCCCTCCAATCACTGTGACAGCCAAAATCTTCTAGAAAATTTCTAAAGTGCTCCTAGGAGCTATTCTGCCTTCACTGAAAATCACTGATTTAGTCATTTAAGAGAAGAGAACTATTTGCTGAGTATTTGAAAGGTAGCAACTACTTCCAATATTTGAAGAATTATGTGTGGCACTTAATATTTTATTCTAATTAGAACAAGACAAGACAGAAACATTTTCAGATGTCTGTTATGGGCTGAATGTATCCCTGAGAAATTCATATGATGAAGCCCTAACCCGTGGACTTCAGAATGTGAATGTATGTTAATGGGAAGTCATAAAGGTGGGCCATAATATGGCCAATGTCCTTGTAAAATTTAGAGCAGAACACAGAAAACAGGTAGAAGGACGAGCACGTGAGGACACAGTAAGAAGGCAGCCGTCTGCAAGCTAGGAGAGAGGGCTCAGAAGAAACCAACCCTGCTGACAGCCTGATCTCGGAGCTTTAGCCTTCAGAATTGGAGAAAATAAATTTCTGTTGTTGGTGGTGTTTTGTTATGGCCGCCTTGGCAAACTAAGACACTCCTCTAGGTGGGAGTCAGGGGGTTTAATCAGCCCTAGATCTTTTGCCCAGAACTGGTTGAAGTGAGAAGGAAAATGAAGGACATGGACTGAGAAGGAACCCTTGAATGGAAGTAGCTGGTAGGAGGCTGAATAGCTTTTGTGTTTAAGGAATCACGTTGCCTGCTCATTAAATTTAGCATTGTATTCAACATTTGGAAAAAGAAAGACACAGTTATAGAGAAGTCTGTTAACAACAGTTTCTATGTCAAAGCAGTAAAAGAGAGCAATTGTGAGCAAAAATCTAAGTCTCAACTGCATTCTCAAAATGTAGTGTGTCTTAGTGTGTAAAAAGCACAAGGGAATTATTCAAGTAAATGCCTAATAACCGCATGATTAGCAGAAGTTTGCTCCAACAAAATGGGGACAGAATGAGGTATACTTATTGTGTAAATTAATAAGTATTCATCTGTAAAGACTTGTTTTCTGTTTCTGCATTCTGCTCTACCACATGCTCATTTTGATGTGTTAGTCTGTGTTACTCAGACCCATCAGCCTGTCGTTGCAGTCTGTCTGTCTCTACTGATTCACGATAGGTCTGAGCCTAACAATGGTAAGCCCTCACTCCTTGCTTCGGTATTATTAACGTGACACAGTGTCTTCCCTAGGATGGCCATACCAGCCATATTCCAGTGGAAGGGCTGGAGAAGTAACGGGAGTAGATGAGACTAACTGCTTTTACAATGGAAATAGAACACAAGCAAGAATAATATAAATGCTACATGAACTGAATGAAGAAATGTTTGTTTCATTGCACTTTTTTTTATAGAAACAATGAAATATTTATTAAGCCTTTATTATGTTCTGGACTCTACTAAATACTACAGAAATACCCATGAAGTATAAAAGCACTCTTGCCCCCAAGAATGATCGCCCCTCAGAACGATCGTCTCTCTGGAAACACAGCACTAACATATGTGAAGCACTTGTTTTTACAGTAATCAACTAATCAAACTGTCAGATACTGATCACAGGGCTACCCTGACTGGGGCAGCAGAGGCTGAATCAGTCCAAGCACCAAGAGCCCACACCTTCATTCAGTAGGGAACATGGGACAGAAACACACACAGGTCTCTTTATGTTTACCTAGCATTGAAGTGACACCTGTTAAAGTTAATTACATCACCAGCAAGCATAGAGGCATCAATCACTGCTCTGTTGTCATCTCAGCTTTGCTGATGATACCTGTGTCAGCATTTCCAGTGGCTATTTTAATAATGGGTAATATCAAATGTAGAGGCCAAGAGCAGTAGATTTAAGGCGGCACCCATGAGAAAGAACCCTGGACCATGAGTGGAGACAGTAAGTATCGTTTCAGCCTGGTTTCTGGTTCCCATAGATAAGACCAATAATATGTTTAAGACTCAAACATTCAGGGGACGCCTGTGTGGTCTTGGAAGGAGGTAAAGTTAAGATGACAAGAAAAGAGTCCCCAAGAGTCAGTAGATTTCTGACATCTCTTTTATTAGTGTAACTGAAATTTCCCAAGGACTGGCTGGCTTGTGCTTACGGAAGGGTCATGCCAAGTTTGGCTCAGGTTGAATTGATTCCTGGCTTTGTTCTTATACTACAGGGCTTTGACCTCCTGAAAAGTTCCCCTTAAATATTTCTGAGAGTGCTAGGGGATGGCTTCTATGTGCACAAACGGGCCTCTCTCAAGTTCTTCAACTCAGCTACCTTCACCAGCACTGAGGTTGGTCCCTCCATGAAATCTGTGCTATCTCTGATGTTCCCAAAGAGAGAAACACTGGAGGTCTGAAGCCTGGAGTCACCAAAGTCATGTCATGTTCCTTAAGGTAACAGGCAGATAGTTCTCCTTCCCTCTCTGGGTCGCACTTTTTCAGTTGGAAATAAATGCAGTGTTGCCTATGTCCCTGAGTCTCACGGAGTCCTTCCTGCAGCCCCTCTCCTCACGCAGCTCAGAAAGCAGCCCACCAAAGTGGGCTGGAGAAACATAAAATAATATTAATATCTGGCACGTAAAAACACATAATACTTGCCATGCACTGCTTGAAGTAGTTTACACATATTAACCAAAAACACCCCTGAGAGGCATGTTCCTAATAATACCCTGTTTTACAAATGGGGTAGAAGAGATTAAGTACCTTGCCCAAGATTGTCACCAGCCCATAATTAGTAGAACTGGGACCTGACCCCAGGCCCTTGGCTATAGAATCTGTGCTCTGAAAAGCTACTACTTGACAAACATCAGGTTGACCTTGGGAGCCATCCTATCTGTTCCTCAGGTGCCAGACACCACTCTGCTCCAGCCAGATCCCCAAGGACAGTGAACGCCTTAGGTGTTGGCTCAAGCTGGGACTCCTGCTACCTTAGCACCTACCAATGTTTTCTTTCCCATCACAATTTAAAAACAGTTCTCTCAAGCCCAATGTCATGCATTTGGCCATTGACGCTCACTAATAGCATGAGCTTGATTTATATGTCATTTTTCCTAACTGTTCTCCTGGCATTGGTAAGCTATCATGGAAGGACAGAAAAATCTGGAATAGGGGCCACTACCTGGAAATTACCAACTCTAGCCGGGCTCTAAAGTGGGAAATAATGGGAAGCAGTGGGGACTGGAAAGGCAATAACAAGGCTCAGATATAAAGGAAATTGGAGTCTTGACCAAGTGGCTCAGTTGATCAGACATCATGCTGTACACCAAAAGGTTGCAGGTTCAGTCCCCAGGTTGAGTGTGTATGGACATCTCATATTGATGTTTCTCTTTCTCCTTTCCTCTCTAAAAAATCAGTAAATATATCCTTGGGTAAGGATTTTTTTAAAAGGAAAGGAAGTTGGAGAGATGACAAAACAAACATCCTCAATTTAGTTTCAACCTTTGGCCACTGGAACAGTGGTCATTATGATGCTACTGATGAACCTGGCCTCTGTAATTGTTACTGAAATCCTTAGGTATTAAAAGAAAACAAATCTACCTAGTTCCTAGTTTGTCAGCCCTCAAAATGCATCTTTTCCTCCCCAAGACAATCCCGATGAACACTTAAGTGAGAATTCACAGTTGTGTAATAATTTGTGAGCACTGGTCTCAGAGATCTCAGACGCAGCTGATAGGACAAAATCTCCAGAGCTTGCCAGAGGTGCAGCCTGTAAACCGGTTATTATAGCAATTCATTCTGTGACAGACACCGCATGATGACTTCTCTGAAAGCTTCTATTTGTACTGAATACCATGGCAACTGACAGTGACATCCCAATAGAAACACTTTTTAAAAATAGAGATTTGGAAGAATCAGAACTTTTCCAAGAGCCTCGTAAATCGGAGTGCTTGCTCCTGGCTTGTGCTATGGTGCCCAAGAAGCAAAAGCTGGGTAGGAACTCAGGGTGGTGGCTGCAGGAGAAGATGAAAGGGATCTGCTGACCTTAAATGAATAGACAGCCAGATATTTCCCCTGCAAAATGAGTTGATTCGGAAGAATAAAGAATTGCAATTTGGGACACAGCCTAACGGTGAACCATGTGGAAGCCCAGAGAAGCAAAGGAAAGGAAGCTCTTTTATGGATTTGGGAGGAGCTGTTGTAAAGGAAGAGTCCACTGGCAGAAACAGAAAGTTTGGAGCATACTGCCTTTTCATTGGCTGAGTTATAGAAGGCATACTGCCTTCTTCCCATTGGCTGGGCTCTTACTGGGCAAGGAGTTTTTTCTTCGTTCTGCTGAGATAGTAGTGTCCCTTCCTGTTGAGTTTGGTTGTGTGTGTGTGTGTGTGTTCTCTCTTCTAGCCTTCCCATTCTGCTTTCAATGAGGCTTCTGTTCATTAATTTTCATGGTTCTATCACTGGGGGATGGGAGGAAGAAAGGGGTGAGAAAAGAAGTAAAAGATGAGAACCATGTAACCCTCCCACAGCAACATTTCTTCCCTTTCTATAAGGAGCAGGTCATTCTCTCGTGACTTCTGCTTCCTTCTGATGTTTTGTATTGCCCTCCTGGCAAACACTTCTACCTCTAGCTGCTGTCCCAAGGTCAACAGGAAGCCTTGTGGACCACTTACATTAGCAGCAGGACTCCTGGGGTAAAGTCAGAAAACAACAATCTTATCCCACTTGACCATTCAAATAAACTCTTTGGGCAGGCTCTTTCTCTTGAATTTGGATAAAAATTACTACACTCAATTTCAAGTAACAAGAAGCCTTCCGGCAATGTCATGTCATTAAAAATTACAGTAATCTTGATTCAGTGATGCATATGTGCAGTCTGGTGCAATAAGTTAAAATTTCAATCTTCATCAAAAATTAAAGTCTTGCCTCTCTGCAAAGGCCTGCCATGGGAAAGTGGAGCTGTTGCTCTCTATCCTTCCTGGCCTCCGCCTCCCGTACCTGGGCAGCCACTCGCTCAGGTGCTCTGGGCTCCCAGGAGCGGAATTTTCCAGAAATCCTCTTTACCCCTTCAGACACTTTGACTCCTTCCCTGTTAGTAATGGATTGAGAATTGCAAAACTAGTTTTGACCACCTAAGTCAGGGATTCACTCAACCAATTCATTAAGCTATCCATTTGACTCTCCGATCTAATAACTTATGGGCTGTCTGCTACATGTAGAGCACTGCACTGGATACTGCATGAGACACACTCTGCCATTCAGAAATGTCCCTCTAGTTCAGATGAGAACGCATGCATGCAATAACTGGAACAAAAGGCCATGTAGACTATGGCCCTGTGGCCATAAGTGCTACAAGACATTAACAAAGTATCCTCTCCTACATGGATTATCAGAGAAGACTGTATGTGGAAGTGGGAAGTGAATTTGAAACTTGAAGGCTGGGTAATTCCAATAGCTCAATATGATGCTTTCTATGCATTTTATTCCTCAATCCCTTTAGCAACCTTGTGAAGTGGGTGCTATTATTATTTGCAGATACAAATGTGACAGTTAAAGCCTAGTCACATCAAGTCATTTGTCCAATTACATAGCTGGGAAGTGAAGGATCAGGGACGCCAACCAGCCTTGTCTGCTTGAGGAGCCCAGGAAGAACTTTGCACAGTGGGAGGTGCAGGTGCAGGATAACACTACAAGGGAAGAAAGTGAGGGAGGCAAGGGGCGGGCAAAGTTTGAGCTTATGTGATTCTCATTTTGACTGAAGAAAATAATCTCAGTGGGAGGAAATGGAAGATGATGTAAGAGTTGGCTGGGGCAGGGAATTCAATCATCTCTGTACCTCAGTGGCCTTTACGAAGGACCTCTAACAGGAGCGTGTCCATTGCGTTCTCCCACCTGCCCTCGTGCTAACCACACAAGTTTTTCTTGAGTTCAAGTCTGTGTTTATTTCACCTCTTTATCTTAATCATGGCAGCAGGATTTGATCTGACGTGTCTTTACATGAGGAGGGTCTCTAGTTCCACAGCCCTGTGTTTTAACTGTGTGGTGTGTTGAAAGTGTGTGGAGAGACATGTGAAAGAGGGGAAAGAACAGTCAATAAAATCACACTGGGGAGTAAAGAGTGGGATGGCCTGGAGGGTAGATCTGTCAAAACTAAGAAAATTTGATTTATCTACTCAGAGGAAGACAATCACTTATGGTTTCAGAAAGTTGTTAGGATATGTGATATAAATGGCTATTTACCCTCAAAGATGCCTTTTTTCTTTTTTAAAGTGCATATTACATAGTGTTACGTTGGTTGATTTATAGTGATAAAATGATGAGGACTAGTCATTTTTCTTCAAAAATCAGCATTTCAAAGTGCTGCTCCTTCATCTCTGCTACAAAGGGAGAACCAAACAAACTGCAATTATCTTCTGGAGGGCGGGCCCCTTGCTGTGCAGGCTTCCCTCCCTAGTTGAGTGTTCTAGGAACCCATCTGCATCAGAGTTCCAGTTGGCATGTTGTAAGAGGCTACATTCAGCTTCAGTGAATTTTTCTGAAGACTCTCAATACATTTGCCCATTTCACGATGGGTGATTTATGAGCACACCTCCCCGCACTGCACTGAATGTTCAGCAGATTTTGACCAAAAATAGCACGGCCCCATGCCTCACCCTCCCTATTCACCCGATCTCTCCCTGAGTGACTTTTTTTTTGGTTCCCTGGATGAAAAATGTCCTCAAAGGGAAATCTGTTACTGATATAGAGGAGGTGAAACAAAAAATTGCAGAAGCACTAAAAGGCATCAAAATCGAGTTCAAAAACTGTTTTGAGCCGTGGAGAAAACATCTCAATAGGTGTTTGCATCAAATGGAGAGTACTCTGGAGGTGACTGAAATTTAAACAGATAAGGATAAATGCACAATTTTTTATAAACAAATTCTGAGTTTTTGGGGTCCCCCCTCGTATGGGGCCATTTCTCCCTCTGTAGTCAGTGCCTATCCTCTTGTGCTTTTCCTCCTCAAATAGTCATACACGTCACCGAGATTTTATATTTACTAGACTCCCTGGTGACTTTTTAATTTTCCCACCTTAAAAAGAAGCAAAATAGTGCATTCGGTCACAGTGACAGCTGTGAGAGAATGAGAACGTCAGAACTCTGCTGCGGAGACTGTTGTGGGATCTGGACCTGCACTGTAACTCCTCCAGGAGTTGCTGTGGCTCTTCCTGTGCATGGGATACAAGACAAAATCTCAAAAGCATCAAGCGTAGAATAATTTCTATTTCCATGTGCTTTTTTTTTCACCATTTCTCAGAACAGGTATGGTCTCAGATTTTAGATTCTGTTTTCAGGCATTTTTTTAAATATAGTAACATTTGAAAACTTGCTTTTAGTTCCTAAAGAAGAGCCACAAATGTGCATGAAACACCTCTCTAAGAGATTCAGAGTGAGGTGCTAATATGTTCTGTGGTAAGGAACTATGTTCGATTTCATTTCACCTGGAAGTCCCATATTTTCCTTCTTGTAATAGTTACCATCATCCTGCAGACAGATGTTAGGAAGCACTGGTACAGATAAAAATAAAGACATGAAGCGTCTGGCCTGTCAGACTGGATTATAATAAAATCCTTTTCGGTTGACAGGAAAAAGAAATAATGAATAGTGCATAGTGGTAACTGTATTTTTCATGCACTAGATACCCATAAATTGCATATCCTGAGTATAAACCATTGCTTGAATTTTAAAGTGCTTACAATAAAAATAAAATAAATAAATCAGAGCTTAATCATTTCAAGTCTCATTCTTGTGCTATTTCCCACAAATAAAATATATTCTAGGTTTTCAGAAAAATTATCTAGAATTTTTTAATGAACATCCTAGATGTCCCCGAGTTACTTTTCTTACCTTGTCATTTCACTTTTATAAATAATTATGAGCTATTGAAAACTGCGGAGATACAATTGTGAGCTAGGACAGTACAACTGCAGAATTTGTATGCCCCCCGCCCCCGGAAACTGCAGTAGAATCCTCCTGTGGCTAATTTAATCCAGCAAATTTTCCCAGATCTAAGCAGAAAAACATGTAAAGAAATAGTTTTTACTGCAGCTGTAGCCATGACAATGTGCTTTGAGTCTATGAGCCTTGGGAATAAACAGCTCAGTGAAAAATACATATTTCCTTAGAAAAAGAAGATAAAGCCTAAGGAAAGAAGAAACAGAGTTTGCCTCTTTATTTTGCAGTCAACATCTAAAGCCATTCTCATCAATTTCATGGCGGTGGTTTACTGAAAGGAGAGACCTAGAATTGCGAAGCTATGTCAACAGTGGAAAGATATATGTACCTATAAACGGGAAAACCACCTATTTTCATGAGTCAGATTTTCCAGATGTTAAATGAAAAAAGAACTTCTTTTTACAAATATTTTATTAATTTATTTATTTTTAGACACAGGGAAAGGGAGGGAGAGAGGGAAACATCAATGTGTGGTTGCCTCTCCCACGCCCGCTACTGGGGACCTGGCACGCAACCCAGGCCTGTGCCCCAACTGGGAATTGAACTTGTGACTGGTGCACAGGCCGACACTCAATCAACTGAGCCACACCAGCCAGAGCAAAAAAAAAAAGATCTTTTCACTTAACCAAAAATAACTTATCTGGCAGGTCTGTAGATTGAATGTTTGTTCCCTCCACCCACCAACCAATTCATATGTTGAGAACCTGAGGCCCAATGGGATGGTATTAGCAGGTGGGGCCTCTGGGAGGTGACTAGGAATCAGTGTCCTTGTTTTAAAAGAGGCCCAAGAAAGCTGCCTTGCCTCATGTGCCACGCGAGATTACTGTGAGGAGACTGCTGCGGAAGAGGAAGCGGCTCTGGAGCGCCATGGCTATGAAGCTTGGAGTGTGATCATGACTTTCACAACTCTTATTACTCTTTTATCTGAATTACAAGAATAATGGCTCTCCTATTCCTACAGGACTCTTCAGTAGACTGTGAGCTCTGGAATACAGCACATGTGTCACCTTGGTGTCTCCAGGGCCTAACACAGCCCTGTTACATAGTGGGCACTTCCCTGTCAATCACCTTCGAACAGGAACTGCAAGGCAAACAGAAGCTTTATTTGGTGGCATTTTAGGAACTGCAAATCCAAGAGACAGAGATTTGGATAGAAATGCAACTGTGTTCCCAGGGGGAAAGAAAGGGTAGAGTTTACAAAGACAAAAAGAGGGTCTTCCAAAGAGGTCACAAGTTGCTTTCAAAGAGCCGTAATTGGTGCAGGGAAGTGGACTTACACTATGCCATACAGGAGTAGTTAACAAGTGCCTATTGTTAGGCGAAAAGTTTATTTTCTACTAGAGAGTTCAGTGATGCAGAGCCAGTCCAGGAACTGAATCAGGAGGTAACCCTTTGGTTTAGCCCAGTGCAATGGAGCGGGTGTGTTAGCTCAGCTTCCTGGAAGCCTTCTGGCTCTGTTTTAGATTGCTCTCTTGACAATACCAGCTCTATTTACTGTTTGTCTTTCACATAATAAATGTTTCAAATGAATAAATGAATGGATGGAAGGAAGGGTGAGTATTTAATGACAGCGACTGCAATTCAGTAGTGAAGATCAGCCAATCAATTAATATTTATTATTCATTGCACACATTATGTGACAGTTTGTACTTGAAGCTAGATTCCAAGAAATTGTGGTAGAAAAAAGAGGATTGGTGAATCAGCTGGACTTTTCATCCAGTGTAAATGTGAAGATTTGGGCCCTTTTAAAACTTCTTATGATGTTTTTCGATTATCCAGCTAGTGCTAACTATAGGCTACATGGTCCCAGGGCTATTGATATGGATGAAGCATATTTGGGCGGTCCAAAACACAGTTTGGTCACTGTTTAATCGAGTGGTTTGCCAGGTTCAAGTGGTCACAGATAGGGTCAGCATGTGGTGTCAAAGGTTATCACAATAGCTCATCTGCAGCCATCGGTGTAGCAACCTCTGGGATGAGCCCTGCCTGAAGATTCTGCTGACTTTTAATCTGGCAGTTTAGGCAAGAGTTGACCTTTCTGACATGTCCATTTGCTCACACTCACCTGGATCTCCCTAATTAGTCTCCCTAATAAGGACAACTGATCAGTAGTCCCCCAAAGGAGTCCTTTTTACAGAAAAGACTGAGAATCTGAATGCTCTAGGGGTTCTGGGCTTTCTCAAAGCAGATGTTGGCCTCTAGGGGTAGACAATGGCCTTAGTCATGGGGACTATTTCATTCGATTGTTAGGATGGATGGTTTCCAGTATACAGCTTAAATAAGCCATACACATTGGCCTGTTTAAGCCATAATTCCTTACACAAGTGCCACTTTATGTGGTTATCATGCCCTGAATTCTGCTTCAATGCTAAGAGTCTGGCTGTACCCCAAGACCTGGAGTCCTGTCTTGTCTTTAATTTGCAGCAGCTCTCATAACAAATACAGAAAGAAGTGTTCATTCAAGAAGCTAGATGTGACATCTGTGGTCTTGAAAGCAAGCAGAAGATCGGAAATAAATACTCCTGTTAACAAATTCCTCATTGATCAGGAGATTAAAGTTAGCTGACTACTACAATCAGTCACTCTTTTAAAGAATATGGAGGAATGCTTGATTCCATTTTCTATGTCTTTTATTAATCCCTGTTTCACTAACACCCTGACACCTAAGTAATGGATCCAGTAACTTTAAAGTTATAAAAGAAATACATATATATATGTTTCATAGCTACTATTGTTGCAGTGTGTATTTTTTCCACCTGTATTGTGGTTAGGACCCTTTTCTTTTTTAAGCACTGTATTTGGCCACAAAGCCTGAATTATGCCATCTAAACATTTCCCTTATTGTACTTGTCACTATACCGTTCTGATGGCACAAGTCTGAGTTTCCGTTCTTTAGAATTCTACAGAATCATATCCATGTACCTCCTTTGACATACATTTTTATTAAAAACACATGTTCAAAATATCTCATAATTCTTTTGTGTTGCCACCCTTCAAGGCCAGGCAGGTTCATGGTACTGGTGCAGACAGAAAAATATTCACAGAGCTGTTGGGATGTCTGGCATGCCTTTATTCGTGGGTGGGCAAGCCACGCACGCTGCAAGCTGCATGTCTATCTGCCTGTGTCATGTCGTGGCCCCTGCTCCCCAGCATGGCACCCATCGTGGCACCTGTCCCCTTGCGTGTCTCTCGTCATCATCACCCCAGCAGGGAGTCCCTACCTGTTTAAGTACTAGAGGGGAACAAAGCCGGAAAACTGCCAGAACATAACATAACATAATTCTGCACAAGCTCACTTCATGTTACGGGAACACTTTTTCAGATCCAGTCTCAAGGCTATGAGAACGCTAACTAGTTATCAGGCCCCTCCAAGGCTATGAGAACGCTGCTCCTCTTAGTTACCCAGACACCTGGGCGAGGAAGCCAGAGTGCCTCCACTTACCCTACACTTTAATGGAAAATCAAAGATCCTGGCAATCACCAATCACTTCTGTTTTCATACAGGGAATTTTTCTGTGGAAGTCCACCAGCACCATCACTAACAAAACCATCTATTTTAAGGTATGTTGGTGATAACTGTTACCCCAAATTTGGCAAAAAAGAAAAAGTAATCCAAATAAATAGGATCTATGTAAGACCAATTCGTTAGAGGATAACAAAGAATTGGAAGGATAAATATTTTGTAATTTCAAACCATACCTTCTGAATTTTGAGAACTTCCTGGAACCATATAGACATGGGAAAAGCACCAGTCAGCCCTAGTTGGTAAGAAGGTAAGTTTTTCTTTCCCCAAAGAAGTAACAAAGAAATCCTTAACCAACCTAAGGAAGCAGAAAATAATGACTGCATGTACTTACTCCGTCTCACTGACCATCTGGAAAACAAGACCCAAAGCTCTGCCCACCTTCCTGATTAAAGGGAGGTTCAGAGGATACAGTCAAAAAGATGCATTATTTAGATATGAATTTCCTTGGTTAATACAAATCTGATAAAAATGCAATGGACTTTCTGAACTATAGATCTTATTCAATGTAATTACATAATCATATAAACTCCACTAATTTGCTAGAAAGACAGTATCGCATAGTGTTGAGAGGACTCTGTCAGACTATTTGGATTTGAATCCCACGACTGTGTTTGCTGTGTGACCTTGAACAACTCACTTAACCTGAGTTTTAGTCACCTTATCTATAAAATGGAGATAAAAATAGTAATTACCTCAAGGCTTCTTATGAGAATTAAATGAGTCAAGATGTGGCCCTGGTTGGTGTGGCTCAGTTGGCTGGAGCATCCTCCTGTAAACCAAAGGGTTTCGGATCAGAGCACAAGCCCAGGTTGTGGGTTCTGTCGCTGGTGAGGGCACATACAAGAAGCATTGATCGGTTGATCAGTGTTTCTCTTTCACGTTGATGTTTCCTTCCCTGTCTCTTTCTCTCCCTTCCCATCTCTCTAAAATCAGTAAGTATGTCCTCAGATGAGGATAAAAAAATAAACATAAAACATATGAGTCAATATGTGTAAAGCACTAAGAACAGTACTGTTACATAGTAAATACCAATACTGACATGCTAAATTTTACTGATTCTGTAAAAAAATTGCTATATCTGTGGCTAAGTTGGAGGTGTGGGTAGAAACCCTTCGCTTCCTTGCATAACCAAAAGGAGGATAAAAACCAATCTAAAATCAATAAGCAACCAGAAGTGCCAGAAAATCAAACTGCATGGAGCTCCGACAACCAAGGAATTAAAGAAACAGTCAGCCAGAACAACAGACTGGTAAAAACCCAGGATGAGGCTGTGCAGGTGGGGCTGGCTGAGAGAAACCCAGTGAGCCAGTGGACCATGCAGGGCTAGCTGAAGGCAAAACTGAGACTCAGAACTGACTGTGGACTGTGGCGGTTGCCACGGTGGGAGAAACTCCCAGTCTCACAGGAGAGTTCATTGAAAAGTGCACTAGAGATGAGCAGGGTTGCCTCTCTGTTCCCTCTCTGGCCCCTCCCCCAGAGGCAATGCAGCAAGGAGGTTTGCCCTGCCCTGGTGAATACCTAAGGCCCCACCCCTTACAACTTAACAAGTGCACTGAACAAAGAAATATAGCCAAAATGAAAGAACAGAGCAAAGCTTCAGAAAGAGAACTAAGTGACGAGGAGATAGTCAACCTATCTGATGGAGAATTTAAAGCCCTGGTAATCAAAATGCTCACAGAATTGATTGAGGTTGGTCGAAAAATGAAAAAACAAATGAAAGATACCCAAAATGAAATAAAGCAGAATATTCAGGGAACCAACAATGACAGGAAGGAAATCAGGACTCAAAGTAATGATTTGGAACAAAAGGAATAAATAAACATCCAACCAGAACAGAATGAAGAAACAAGAATTCAAAAAAATGAAGAGAGGCTGAGGAATCTCTGGAACAACCTGAAACATTCTAACACCTGAATTATAGGGGTGCCAGAAGGACAAGAACAACAGCAAGAAATGAAAACTTATTTGAAAATATAATGAAGGAGAACTTCCCCAATCTGGCGAAGGAAATAGACTTCCAGGAAGTCCAGGAAGCCCAGAGTCCCAAAGAATTTGGACCCAACGAGGAACACACCAAGGCACATCATCATTAAGTTACCCAGGATTACAGATAAAGAGAGAATCTTAAAAGCAGCAAGAGAAAAGGAGACAGTTACCTACAAAGGAGTTCCCATAAGGCTATCAGTTGATTTCTCAAAAGAAACCTTGTAGGAAAGAAGGGGCTGGAAAGAAGTATTTGAAGTTATGAAAGGTAAGAACCTACATCCAAGATTACTCTATCCAGCAAAGCTATCATTTAGAATGAAGGGCAGATAAAGTGCTTCCCAGATAAGGTCAAGTTAAAGGAGTTCATCACCACCAAGCCATTATATAAAATGTTAAAGGGACTTATCTAAGAAAATGATCAAAAATATGAACAGTAAAATGACAACAAATTCACAACTATCAACAAATGAACCTAAAAGAAAAGAAAAACAATGAAAACAAAAACTAAGCAAACAGCCAGAACTGGAACAGAATCAGAGAAATGGAGATAACATGGAGGGATTTCGGTGGGGAGGGGGAATAGAGGAATAGGGAGGGAAAGGTACAGGGAAGAAGCAGCATAATTGGTAGGCATAAAATATATGGGGAGAGTTTAAAAATGGTATAGGAAACAGAATTCAAATAACTTATATGTACAACCCATGGACATGAACTAAGGGGGGATGCTGGAGGGTTGGGGGGGGTGCAGGGAGGAGAGGGATCAAAGGGGGAAAAACCGGGAAAATTGTAATAGCATAATCAATAAAATATACTTAAAAACTGCTATACCTGTGCCTATCTATATAATACACTTGATAAATGAAAAAAATTATCAATAACTACTTTGCTTCAATATAGTGAATACTGACACCCTGAGGAAGTATATCAAATTTGATGAAATTTATAAATTTCTTCAAAATTGTGGAATAAATATGTGAATAGAACAAGACATTAAATGTCAAATGTTGAAAAAAATTTATTCACATCAACGAAAGTGGTTAAAGTCAAGAAAAAGGAAGATACTTATTCAGGAAATAGAGAATCCATCTCAGGAATGAGGCACAGGACATTCCCAGGATGGCAGTGAGAGAGACCCCAGGGCATCCGCTGAATGTACTGCCTCTCAAACGTTAGTGTGCACAGGAATCGCCGGGGGATGGTGTTACAGTGCAGATTCCGATTCAGTAAGTCTGAGTAGGGTTTAAGATTCAGAATTTTTAACAGGCTCTCCTCCACAGGATGCTGCTGCTGCTGCTGCTTCAGGGACTACACTTTGCACCGCAGGGTGTAGAGAACAGTCCAAATTGTTACAAGACTGTACAGAGAAAGAATGAGAGAGAGAAATTGATTTGCTTCTGGGAGATAATGGAGGGTGAATTGGTGTTAGGCAGTAATAGTATAGTAGGAGAGGAAGAGGGGTGAAATGGAAAGATTACTCTTTTAAATAAATACAAATCAAGCAAAAACACGGACTGAGGGGCGAGGGCCGTGCCGTACTTGCTCCTGTTAAACACCTGAGGAGGAGGACAAATTCGTGGCTGTGGAGTCTCAGGAGCACCCCTATAAGATGCTCTGGATGGCGGGGTTAGCTCGCGTCGCAATGCAGACCCGGCGAGGAGAAGCACCACCACCCTCCCGCCTGCCGGGTAGTGGGCGGAGCCTCGCCCGGCCCTTAGGGGGCGTGGATATGGGCGGAGCCTTCTCCCTAAATTGGTGCGTCAGTGACGGCGCAGGGACCGGGATTAGTGGCTCCTGAACCCGGAAGCAGTCGGCGGTGCTCGGAAGCGTCGGCGGGACGCGGGAATCGGCTGGCAGTCGGTTTCAGGATGGTCGGCGGCGGTGGCGGGAAGCGTAGGCCCGGCGGGGAGGGCCAGCAGGTACTGCCGCGAGGCTGTGCGGACTCCGCGTGAGCTCTCAGTGCTGGCCAGGGCACCAAGGGGCAACGCATCGCGTTGATGCAGTGATTATTGAGCTCCTGCACTGTGCCTTGGCACGGGGGGCGCTGCTCCGCGGACCGTGCCTGGGGCTGCGGTTTCCCGGAGTTCTGGTCTTCGGACCAGTAAGTAGCGCCTTTGCGTTTTTTCCCCTGCCCCTGGCGCGGTTCCTAGGAAAGCAGATTGAGACAGTCAACGGTTCATTCGTTCAATTAGCTAAATTGATTGGAAACAGTTCAAGCCAGGCGCTGTGCGGCTCTTGTGGATGCAAGATGAATCCTGCCGCTCCTGCTTCTCGTAGAGTCCCCAGTCCTGGGAGGAGGGGCACCAGTGAATGTACCTGTTATTGTGACTTTTTTGTTTGGCATGGTAACAAAAATGTATAGAAAGTGTTGTGGAAACATTGAAAGAGGATTTAACAAGTCCCTGGGAGGTGTTAAGGAAGCTTTTAGGGCAACTCAACTTTGAGAGGGTTCTTGAAGGCAGAGAAGAGAAATAAGGGGTAAGGAGTAAGTGCAGAGGGTGGTTGGGCACAGCGGAGAGTTCTGCGAGGCTGGAGCTTGGGAGGTGGGATAGTAAGGAGGACATGACCGTAAAGACACTAATGAGGGAAGGGGGCATGAAGTATGTGCATTTTCTCATACTTTTAAGTGATTTCCGAAGTTCTATAATCACTGCAGTAGTACCAGTAAGGCAACAAAGAACTCATTGTGATAAGTAGAGTTTTAGAAACCTCACTCTGGCTGTATTATAACCGAGTGGGGGAGACGGGGTTAGAGGGCCTGATTAACTGTGAGAGGGCCGTAGTCTGGTCATTCATTATGTCAGTCATGCCTTCCAGGAACACAAGGGTAAAGTGCAGCCTCTGAAGGGGGCAGCTGTCCAAAATTCTAGTTATTGGGGATTTAGAGATGCTCGACAGGTGTGTGAGGTAAGGCAGAGCTGAAAAAAATTAATATTTCCCTTCAGTGCAGTGAACCGCTTTGACAGAGAAATAGTATTAGAAACAAAATACCAAAAATAAAGACGGGTCTGTAGAGACTTTAGCTAACAATAGTAGCCACATCTGTGTGTTGTGTATTAGGACTGTTCTGTGTATTTTTATAAATAACTTACTCCTTATAACAGCTGTATGATATAGACAGAGTAGTACATACGCCCTTTTTGTAGATGAGAAAAGAAGGCACGGAGAGGTTAAGTAATTTGTCCAAGGGGTAGAGCTGGAAATCAGAAGTCAGGAGTCAACCCAGGTAACCTCTCCATTGTGCAAAACTGCCTTTCAGCAAGGTAGATTGAGCTTTTCCTTTCAACATCTAAGTCTCAGCCAGTCTTTGAAAGCTTAACCAAAGATGATTATTAAAGCAGAAGGGAGGATGGGTCAGAACTTGATATGTTCCAACTGATCTCTATTTGTAGTTGGAGAAGCAGCATGAAGTGGTTGAATCTGTGCTCAGGAGCCAGCCCACCTGGGTTTAAATAAATCCCTGTTCTTTCCCCTTATAGTTAGGGCCCTAGGGGAAATTACTTCAGTTTCCTTATCTGTAAAATGTGGAGAATATCATCTAGCTCATGAGGTAGTTGTAAAAATTAATTAATCCATAGAAAGTTCTTAGAACAGTAGCCTGGCACATAGTGAATGCATAATAAGCACTTTTTTATTATGTATTGTTTTTATTATTATCTTTATTACTGTTCTTTGCCGTTATCATCAATACCTACTTTGGGGTCCATATTTCAACACCTTTTGGTTAAATTTAATTTTTATGATCTCAGACACATTATAATCCTTGGCATAATAAACTTACTGTTGGCCAATACATGACCTTCTTTGACCTTGTTTATTAATAATACAACAAACACCTGTTAACCCACTGCCCAAGCTGAGAACCAAAACACTGACAATAACTACACTTACCTGCATTCCTCACCTGTCCTCTGCCTAACTTCCTCTCACCTGCACTCGGTGAAGCTGCCATCGTGGATTTTGTTTTCCCTTGCCTTCTTTTTATAGCTTTATCGCCTATGAGTGTGTGCCTAAACAACCTTTGTTGTTTTTGAACTTTATACAAAGGCTATGATGCTGCATATAGCCTTCAAGAACTTTTTCCTTCATTCAACATTCAGTTATGAACACTGATTCATACCATATGCACCTATACTTCCTTTTCACTAAGTGTACGATTACATTATTTGAAATTCCTGTAACCATCCATTCTCCTTTCAATAGGCATTTTCATTCATTCTCTTGTCTGCTTTTAGAACTTTCTCATATATGTTATCTTTGTAGACTTTGAATGCTACTTCAAGCAACATCAATAAACTTGAGTCTACTGGAAAAATAGAAAATAAGTAGGAGAAACATTTGGGTTAGAATTTTTTCAGCCTTGGCACTGTGGACATTTTGGGCCAGATAAGTGTGTTAAGGGGGCCTATCCTGTGCATTGTGGGATATTTAGCAGCATCTCTGGCCTCTATACCACTAAATGCTAGTAGCACCCCTCCACCCCCAAATTTGTGTGGAATTGATCCTGGTTGAGAAGCACTGATGTAGGTGGAAAGGAAGAATAAAAAAAAGAACGTAATCCAAAAAAAAGAGGTTCTAAAAAGAAAAACAGATTGCTACTTACAAAACTAAAGATAAGTAACTTTCAGCTAAGCATTTTATCATTATAGAAATTTGTCAAATACCTGCCCGGGCTGGTGTAGTTCAGTGGATTGAGCATGGGCTGCGAATCAAAGGGTTGCTGGTTTGATTCCCAGTCAGGACACATGCCTGGGTTGTGGGCCGGTTCCCCCAGTGAGGGCCATGTGAGAGGCAACCACACATTCATGTTTCTCTCCCTCTCTTTCTCCCTCCCTTCCCCTCTCTAAAAATAAATAAATAAAAAAGAAATTTGTCAAATACCTAATATGCATTATAAAACCTGGCATAATTATATAATGAGCCTGTACTGCAAAGATGTTGGAGATACGTTTTATAACCTTGTCCGGACATTAAAGGGCCTCTTGTGAAATAATTGTTCAACTGGTAGATGCCCATGTATCCAGTTGTTTCTGACATTTTGCACTTGATGTGCAAAATGAGCAAAAGGCATGATGACATCCTGTTTACCAAAAGAAGGCAAAACCTGCCTTTTCCTTATTCATCTTTTCCCACCTTTTACCTTTTCTCTTTACTTTTTTGTTTGTTTGTTTGTTTATTTTCTGTGTTTCCATTATCTTAGAGAAGTACAGTGAAGACTTGCTGTGTGGGTCCCTCCTGCCACCATGTATTACAAACTTTTCTCTCTTTTCTTGATTTGCCCAGAGAATCCCTAGATCTTACTCAAATACCATTTATAGAATTCTAAAGAAAATACATGTATGCTATAGAATTGGATGAACAGAAATGAGCAGTGTTGTTACTTAAGGGAAGTTACTGAAATTCCTTTTTGGAGAGAAACATTTCGTATGCCAACTTTCAGAGTGAAAAAACAGTTGACGTGAAGAAGAGTAAATCCTGTGAAGCTGATGTCTCCAGTGACCTTCGAAAAGAAGTAGAAAGTCATTATAAGCTTTCTCTGCCTGAAGATTTCTATCACTTCTGGAAGTTCTGTGAAGAACTCGATCCTGAAAAGCCAGCTGGTGAGTTGTTCTAGAATCATTCTCCTGCTTCTACCTTTGGAAAGGACAGTGGGGAACTGAACCAAGGGTCTAAACAGTTCATAGAAAAGGAACATTTCAAACATGTTTCTAATAAGAGAAATAAAACATTATGCTATAATAACATGTCATTATCACCTGTTATCCTGGCAGGGGTAAATAAGTTCACGACATGCTTTGATGAGAGTTTGAAGGAAAACAAGTACTTTGATATGTTGAGTTTTAGTATGACCTAGCAGTTCTGCTTCTAGGAACTTGTCTTACGGATTAGGTGAGCCAAAAATTATGTTCAGTGATGTTTATTGAAACAAAAAATGAGAAATGGCTTACATGCTCATCAGTAATGCATTCAGTAAGTATTCATAGTTTTAAAAGAATGGATCAGATTTTAGGCAATAATAAAGTATCATGCCTGAGAGATTTTTAAGTGAAAAAGAGTGTGTAATGTGTACTGCTATCATTAGTATTAAAAAAAAAGTCAAGGATATACACACACATCCCTATATACTTTCTATGTGCTTATACTATCTCTGAAAGGATACACAAAAAACCTAATAGTTGGGACGGAGTTACTTTTCACTGTTGCCACTTTATACTGTTTAAGTTTTTAGCATGAAGTCGGGTGAGAGAAGCACTCAAATACTATTGGTGGAAATATGGGTAGATAACTGAATTTTGGCAGTATATCAAAATACTCGAACTGTGCAGCACGTTCTCTAAAAATAATCATGGCTGTGTACAAACATGTATTAGCAAAGATGTTCGTTGAGGCACTGTTTAGAATAGTAAAAAAAACCCAGTAAATATCAATAGTAGAATAGGTATTTATAGTGGAATATTTGCAAGTATTAAAAATTATGTAAAAAATTTAATAGGGTGGAAAAGTATTAAGAAAATTTAAGTGGGAACAGGGTTGAGAACAAAAAAATCCATTACAAAGCAGTATGATCTCCCTTTAAAATACCTGTATGTTTACATTTGTTCACAGAGTGGGGGAAGTGTTATTACTGTACTCTAGACCATTAACCTTGTTATCACTGGTGAGTGTGATGGGAGGCTTTAGGTTTATATTACTTTAAAAATTAAAGTAATATAAGTAATTAGGATAGTGGGTGCTATCCTAACTCAGCTAAGCTGAACTATTCCCTCCGCCCCCCCAAAGAAACTGCTTTTATTCACGTTGTTTCCTCTTCTAAGAATTTTCTTCGTCTGTCCATCCCCACCTCATACACATCTGGATCCTGCCTGGAGTGCTTACCTCCCCCTTAGAGGAACAACGAGGACACTTCTGATGCTGTAAAAATGCACACCAGAGCAGACTTCATGACTCTGGTTTTATGTAACAGTCTCCTTCTGTGATCTGGGAGTGGAGGACAGTGGCCACCCAGGAATTGGGTTGGCCAAATAGATTGTTGAGGAGGCAGAGGAATCCCATAGACATAATTAGCTGATGTAGAGGGAAGGGGAAAGAAATGTTTTATTAAGTACATTTTTTTACTTAATAAATTATTTACCTTCCTTAATGTACACTCGTTATCTATCTTGTCTCTCCTTTATCCGAGCGTGCTACAATTATTTTAGGTCCTAATATGTTCATAGGAATACAAAACAGTCTTGCTTTAGCCAAAAATAACAAAGAGCAAGAATAATTGAAGTATATTTAGTGGTAAATTTAAGAGGAAATCCTAAATGTAACTGCCACATTTTTATCGCTCATTTCTTTTCCATTGAGTGTTTACAACTAACGTCTTCACATGTAACTGAAGATTTTTTCTTTTACTTTAGAAAGTTTTTAAAGACAATTTCTTAGAAATAGTTTACTAATAAAAGGCATTATGTCCAATCTGCCTTCAGAAAGCTGTTGTCTAAATAAACTTATTTAATTTATAGATTCACTTTCCGCAAGCCTTGGACTTCGTTTGGTGGGTCCATATGATATCCTTGCCGGAAAACATAAAATGAAAAAAAAACCAGGAAGCCTGAATTTTAACCTTCACTGGAGATTTTACTATGATCCTCCTGAGTTCCAGACAATTATTATTGGAGATAATAACACTCAGTTCCACATGGGGTACTTCAGGTAAAGGACCTTTTCCTCTAGCATACAGTTCCTGTCCTTCTAACAAGCATAAGCGTTCACTGGTCTCACCCAAGGTGAAGGACGTATTTTCCCCTTATTGGTGGACACATGGACCATCTGTTGTTCTGCTATCTAACCTGCCCTAAGGTGGGTGAACTCTAGGTTTAACCTCACTGGTTTTTCCTTTGGGGTTCAGAAGAGTTCTTTTAGCTCCAGGAAGATAATTTAACGCAGCTGCTGGGACTTTAAAATTAGTCACCTGTTTCCAGGGGCCACAGAGACAACCCATAGTTAAGAGTGTGCTCTGGAGTCAGACAGACTGGAGCCCAATAGGCTGGTCCTACTGTTCATTATCTGGGTGACCCTGTGCCAGTCATGAGTGACTGAGTCTCTGTGACTCAGTTGTAAAAATGAGGATAATGTACATCCCTGAAAGAATGTTAAGGGGGTTAAATGATATGTGCAAGGTGCTTAGAATGTTAAAGAAATAGAAGTTGAGAGGAAAAATACTTTGTGCACTGGTACCAGTGGAGATGTCTGTCATGCAAAGTCGAGATTAACTGTGAGTTAACAGAGTGGAGGAACTGGAAGAAATACGCTCAAGGAGAATCGTGGTGCAGCAGAGCACACACGCAGCTGGGGACTGGGTTAACTTCCCAGGACCTGGACTGAGTACTTCATCTCTCTGTGTTGATTCCTTCAATTGTAAAATAACAAAAGAATTTGGTTATGTGTATATAAGTCAGATCCTTTCGCCTGTAATGTTTTATAATCCTCTTCGCCCTGTTTACTTTATTTTTCTACCTTTTTTTTTTTTTTCACAGACTATAAAACTGGCAATGAGATGATGGTATATAATCTTCTCTGCTTCTTTTGATAGGCCTTCTAAGTAGGTCCTAAGAATCTTAATTTTAGTTCCTGTTATATAAATAAGACTTGCCATAGCTATTCCTAAGAAATTTAGAGCTTACACCTTGCAAATTCCAGTTTTAAAAAAATGCAGATATAGATTGTTGTCTATAGACCTACAATACTACTTGCCTAATCATATAAATCATGGGCAGCTAAACTATTAACATCTTCTGCCTAACCAGGGATTCTCCTGATGAACTTCCTGTGTATGTTGGTACAAATGAAGCAAAGAAAAACTGTATAATTGTTCAAAATGGAGACAATGTGTTTGCTGCAGTCAGGTAAGAAAATATTTCATTTCAGTCCCATCCTACTTAGAATATTTGTTTATAATTTTTGTGTTATATGGGGACTTGAGGAACCTAAAAATTCTAGATTTCTAGAGATAATTTCTGACTTTTGCAGGTAGTGTTATCCACATTCTATTCTTTTACTTTTCACCAAAATAATATACCTCATATAACCAATTATTTTATTTAATGGAACTATTACTTAATCTTGACCTTAGTTGTTCCATGAACAAATCAAAATTTTTTTTAGTAAGATAGTATTTCAAACACCATCATTATGGCTTCACTGCAAGAACCCACTGTATATAGTCCAAGAAGCAGGATTTAATGCAGTGGGGCCCGTGCTCATAAAATCTGTGGAAGGGCTGATGGAGCAGCTCGAACCTTCCAGAATGACAGTTGCAGCAGAACTGGTTCGCCTATGGAGCTTGTGTCTCTGTCAGCATCAGAAAACTGGGAGATCAGCAAATGCTACCCACTGCAAGACGATGTGGCTTCGGGACCACACTGTCTTTGATGTGACCTGTGCTGGTAAAATGGGCACCCTGCCCTCTGCCTCTCACCCTCATGAACCCAAGACCAGGTGCTGAGATCTCTACTGCAGCCGCTTCAGAACAGATGCCTCTGCAACTGTGCTCACTGGGGGACACAGCAGAAGCACAGCCTCCACCTGGTATCCCTCCTGCCTTTCGGATTTCAGAGTTGCATCTGCTTGAGAGAAGCTAGGTCCTGTGTGGAGTCTGAGCTGGAGAATAACATGGGAAATGCAGCAGGGTCTCTAATAGAAGGGGCTTGCAGTGGAGCTGAGCCAGCCCACACTACCAGCCACAGACAAAATCGGAAGTCCTTTGTCAGCAACTATGCAGTTTACACTGTACGAAAATGAAGGAAGCCCTCTTTATCATTTTTTAAAAGATTTTATTTCTTTAGTTTTAGACAGTTGGGAAGGAAGGAGAGGGAAAGAAATGTCAATGTGTGAGAGAGACATTGACTAATTGCCTCTCACACACCTCCACCACCCAACTGGGGCCCTGGCCCGAAACCCCGGCATGTGCCCTGTCCGGGAATCAAACCAGCAACCTCTCGGTTCACAGACCAGGACTCAATCCACTGAGCCACACCAGCCAGGGCCATCTTTATCATTTTAAATACAATAAATCATGTTTTGTGGTACCTCTTTTTATTACCTTACTTTTTAAAAAAGACTTTTATGCCCTGTGTTTAATAATGCAGATTTACATAAAGGATTCAAACTAAGTTAACCTAGTGCACCCACTAGACTGGTACGTAAATGTCATACATACTGGTATATTTAAAGGGCAACTCATTGTAGATATCCAAAAAAGATTATTTCTCTTCTGATGCCTCTGAGTTTTATAAAATGTTTCTTGTCTCTGTTATATAGTTCTTACGCTATCTTTTCTTTTAGTAACTGTTATAATTTATATAGAATTTATAGTTCTTTTAAGCCCTTCAGATTCATCATTCAGTTGCCATCTTTATTAGAAACTATAGTTGTTTACTTGCCTTTTGTCTGTATCTCACACTAACATTAAGTTTCATAGGGGCAGAGGCTTCTCATACCTGCCCCATAGATGTTTCATAAATAATTTATTCATTCTACAAATACTTCAACATGCAAGAACACCAAGGTTTTCATTAGTCTTATTAAAAAGTCTTTTTTATAAGGAAAGTTATAGTGGTTATCTAAAATAATCCAAGACTATTTTGGTATTTTTTTAGCTTTTTGGAGAACACAGAAAAGAAAAAGAAAAAAAATTGGTGATAAATTTATAATTTAGGTGAAGATCAGCAAGTAAGTATTTGAGTACCTGTTTCACTCAGATGTTTTCTATCTCCAATAATTTATCTCCAACATAAGGTAAAAAGATTATAATACCTTTCAAATATTACAACTATTTTAGTTTTTAAAACCTTCCTTTTCTTAAAATGCTACTCACAATACTTAATCCACTTTATTTGTATATCAGCCTGAGTAAAATCTTTGAAGGTCTTTTAAGGCCATTTGTTATAAACAAATTATTTTTATGCCCAGGGAAACTAGTTTATTCTGTGCAGGATTGACTAGTAGTCAAAGAAATTCAAAATCACCCAGCAAAGATTAATAAAGATTAAAGAATGATCATTTTATTTAATGCACATGGGAAAAAAAATATGTATATATAGACTCAGAGTTTTCATTTATCTTTGGACAACTAAAATAGAAATGAATTCCCCCCCATTCTGTTCTTCTTTTGTTTCTTTTCCTCAAATAACTTTAGCAATACTTTTGACCTCACAGACCCCCTAAAATGATCTCAGGGATCTCCAAGGGTCTACAGTCTATTCTTTGGTGGCTGCTGTGCAGTTAATGGTTTCAAATGTGACTTCCTATCAGAACCTCCTGGTTAAAAGTACTTGACCTTGAGCTGTACAGGTCCTACCTCTAGAGATTCCACTTTAGTACATCCAGAACAGGGCTCAGGGATGTTTTTTTTTTTTTTGTAAATATACATTCCAGTTAAGTCTAATTGTGATACGAAATTATACTTCTCTAATTTTAATACTTAAGTTTTTAAAATTTATTTACCCTATATTTAAAGAACTCTTATTTTGTGCAGGGCGCAAAAACTATTTAAGCAGATTTAGTATTTATTAAGAGAATAAACTTATTTTATTTTGTCCAATATATCAGATCTTGTGTGATCTTGTTAAATCATCAGTTTTCCTCTTACCTGCTGCCCCACCTTCTGCCAGCCTTCCTCGCTGTACTGGGTAATGTGGATTTATTGCATAGGCAATGTTTTTTCAAACGCTAGCTCAAGGTCAAGTACTATTCACTAGTGACCCAGGAGGTTCTGATGTGCAGTTCTTATCAAAGAACCATGTGTGGACCCATAGGGGATCCCAGCACCATTCTGGGAGGCTTGGTGCCTCATGGTAAGATGACATTTTGGCACCAGTGGCCAGAGGTAACGAATGGAGGTGATACTGTTGGTACCATGATAGGAACCAAGGCAGTGGCACCAATGAGCAGCATGATATTATTGATGGCAGTAATACAAGGCACGTGTCATTTAAAATGGTGGAGCAGTAGAAATATTAGAGCTCTGTCACTGAGTACACATCTTTAACATTCCATGTGACGAAATGGGGCATACATAGAAAGAAAGCACCTCTGCATACTCAAGGAAAAAGCTCCTATGTGACAGAGTTGTGAGCTGAACTTTTTTCTCCTTTTACTTGAGAGAGTGACTGACAAATGCAGGTTATTCAGACACAGGTATTTGGCGGACATTTTCTCAACTGAACCAAAGAAAACAAGTTGGCTATATTTGTTGCCAGTGATTAAAATTCAAGGTTCCAAAAATAAAAATTAGAATTGGGGAAACTTTCCACCACCATTGTGAGCTTGACAGCGCCTCATTCCCTAAGGACTTGTGTGATGTGACTGGTGGTGATCGTAACGAAGGCGATTCTTTCGTGCTGTGATGCATATAATGAAGAGTCTCAGTGTTTGGGAGATCTGCGTACTTCAGTGAACCCGTATTTTCCAAATATGGTTTATTCACAATTCAAGGTACCCTAATGGATTTTAGTGCATCAGAGTACAAAACGTTCATGGTTATTATTTCAGTTTGTACTTGGCAATTGTAAGCATCAGAAAGCACAGTATTAGATAGTAAGTTGAAGCTGACAGACAAAAGCTTCATACCTTGATGCCAGGCAGTCATAATAATATGAAAAGTGTGGAAGACAGCAGTTAAGTGCTGTCATTAGCAATGGAAGTCTTCATAGAGACATTTTGTCTAGGTCTTGAATGCCTAAGAACTTACTAGAAAAAGTGGGCAGAAGAGTGCTCTAGGCAAGGTAGCAATGTATGAATGAAAGTGTGAAAACAAGAGCCACATAGTATTTGAAGGCCTGATGCCACGCCGGAGAGATTGCGGAGGATTATGAAGATTCTCTTCAACCTGACGTCTTTAGTTTGCTTTTTTTAGTTAATATAAAATATTCTCTTGACACACAGCTGGTTGTGGCTGAAGGTCACAGTTGTAGGCCTGTGTGCTGTCATCAGAAGACAATGGTAAGGTGGTTTTGGTTTCCTGGGCACTGCAATCTGCCCTTACTGACTCTGTGAACTGGGGTAAATTGATGACCCTGTGCCTCAGTTTCCTGACCTGCAAAATGGGGATAAGAATAATACCACTGTAGATGTTCTAAGCTTTGTACCACCCCCAGTCCATAGCAAACTGTCCAATGTTAGTAGTGAATAGAAGTGACTTTGCTCCTGGGCGTCTGGTAGTGGCCAGAGAGGAGCACTGCTTCCAGCTCTTTATTTTACTCTTGTCCTCCTGTTCTGCTGCTGAAAGTCTTAACCTGCTTACAATAAAACAGTTATTTCCCTGTCAGTAGCATTGTTCTGTTCACAAACCTTTAAAAACTGTTTTGTATTGTGCTTCTGTATAAACTTATAAAGTAGCCTTGCTTTCCTTTTATGTTTTCCAAATTTAAAACAAATTTGAGCCCTGGTTGGTGGCTCAGTTATTAGACCATCGTCACAGTATGCTGAGGTTGCAGGTTTGATCCCCAGTCAAGGGACATACAAGAATCAACCAATGAATGCATAAGTGGAATAGCAAATCAGCGTTTCTCTCTTTCCCTTCCTCTCTCTCTAAAGTCAATAAATAAAAAATAAAATTAAAAATTTGAAGGTAGCATTTAAAAAAATCTTCTGTTTTCAGTATTGTAATAGTGTCCCCTGGCTCTTTAAAAATAAAAATTTTTTTGGTGTTTATATACTGCTTCTTTCTGTTATGCCAGGCTTCTCCAGAGCAGTATGTCATTTCTTAATAACAACTAATGTCGCTTAAAACTTGGCTTAATCTCAGCTTTGTAAAGATCCTTTATACCTGTATTGTAGACAGAGATAATACAAATTTGAATCATGTTTGTTGGTTTTGTGGCTGAAAGCTTTTCATTGATGCTGCTTTTCCCTTGTTTGAAGAAATCTATTAGGGATTCTGAAAGAGCTATTGGTAATTATTTTTCAGTCTTTTTGTTGTACGGAAATTGATGTTTTTTAACTTAGCTCCTTTCACTTTCCAAGGTCTGTGTCCTTAGTGCAATGGCCTGTAGTGTAACGAAGGCTTTTACTTCTTTTTCAGATTATTTTTGATGAAAAAACTTAAAGAAGTAACAGATAAAAAGAAAACTAGTCTCTTGAAAAATATAGATGAAAAACTCACAGAAGCAGCCAGAGAACTGGGGTACTCCCTGGAACAGAGAACCAAGAAGATGAAACAGAGAGATAAGAAAGTATGCTTTAAATCTGTCAGTCACTGGCTGTTTTGCTATTTTAGTAGGGGTTTTTTTCTCTCTCTTAACTCCTCTCCACCTGCACCATATAACCTCTCCTATCTCCTGTCACATCCGAAGGGGAGCTGGACGCCACCCCCAGGGGGCCCTCCGGGACTGTGCAGCAGTGGGAGTGGGAGGACTGCACTGGAGCCGGGCCTGGGTGGCTGAGTGGTGCAACATGTCTCTGCTGTGGTTGCATAGCTCATGCCAGTGTTTCCCACTCTTAGTCTTGTTTTACCAGTTACTCATTTCATAGAATTGGGTGAAAGCAGCTTTGTACGTAATGTTCACTTAATTTTTTTTTAATGGGTAGGGTCTAATACTAAGATTTAGAGCAGGATGTCCTTTGGGGGTAGTTTTGTGAAGGCAGGCCTCAGAGTGCTTCACTTACGGGTCAGTGTGTATTGAGGTTTGCTGATTTCCTGCAGTACTTGAGGCTGTAAGCAGCCCTCTCTCCCTTTCCCTCACTGGGCCCATTAACATTCCTTTGCATCTCTCCTAATGCCTGCAGCATGAGTGGAGTGTTTCATAAACAACAAATACTTTGGCAAGATTTTGGGTCCTTTCTTTTATCACTTAGGACTTTCAGAGTAAGTTAACAGACAAGGTAGAATTCTGCTTTGGGGTAAATGAGAATTCTATAGGAGTTTGTTTTTATAACCTTTGGGGAGGAAGGACATTTGTCAGTGGAGTGAGGGCACCCTCTCACTTCAGCTTCTCTCCATTGTCTGCTGTGGCTGCTTCATTCGAATGTTCTAGGCCAAATGAAGTACTAGTTATTCCTGAATAAACTAGTACTGGTAACTAAGTACATTAGCGTACTTAGTTATAGAAAATCTTAACTTCAGTTCCTTGTCTGTTCTTAACGCAGTTGCAGGGTGATATTCTGGTAAAAATTCATCACTAAACTGCAGGGTTAGCAGTTCTCTTTTAGTCCTAAAGACCGGAAGTAGCTTCTAAAATGTACATTTGAATGAAACTCCTTGCAATTGGGCCCTTTAAAGTTTTTTAAAGATTTTGTGTTTCCTTTCTAGTTTTCATAGGGTGCCTCCCCCAGCTTGTAAGTAGAAAGAGGGGTAGCGTTTCATCTTGTTATTATGTTATTTCTAATTCTTGACTAAATACTGCGCTTGCACAGGAGAGCTGTTAGCAAATTCTTTTATCAGAGCCTTGGTATTTTTCTATCATCAACTATCCTGTATTTCAGATGGGCTTTCCTTCATTCTCCCCATGCGTGTAAATAAGATACGAGTGGGGTTTAAACTTCATAGATATGTTTGTCCTGATCCCCTCTCCATGGTTTTTAAAAATTTGTTCTTACAAAAAACAGCTGGTAAAAACATAAATACAAAGAAAAAACAACTTATAAGACAACCATGATTTTATCCTACCAAAGACAATATGTTGCTAATGCTTTCAAATCCAAGTTTGTTCTTTGTTATTGTCTAATCTTCATTTAATTCATACTTGTCCTGAAAAGTTCAGGTCCACTAATATATGTGAATTAGTGACTTTGTCCCTATGTATGAGAGTAATGATACATCCATTCTGGTGTAATAGAGCACTGTGTAGTACAGTAGAAGTCACTGCTTTTATACTGACATACCCTTATAGTACTTTGGAGTGCAAAGTCCTTGTTAGTTACCTCCTTTGACCCTCACAGCAAATCTGCAGAATAGGTAGGAATTATCATCCTACTTTATAGATAAGTAAATTGAGCTTCACAGAGCCTGTTCCTTGTCCACAATCATAAGTGAGACAGCTTTTGATATTTAGCGTTCACCCTATCTTCTTACTAATTGCCTATATGCCACTTTGCCTTTTTTTATTCCTAGATTTCATTATTAAAAATGAACTTTGATTTAATGATATTGTAAAAGGAAGGCATATCATTCTATCCACCTCTGATCCTAATGCCTTAGAATATCACCACCTTTAAACAGGGTTTTCCTAAATTTGTAATCCTAGTCTTTCCTTTTTATTTTTATATTTATTATTTATATATTGCAGATATTTTTCATGTATTTTAAAAATTTTCTTGATGTATTCTTGATAAATTTTTAAATGTAGTTGAATCTATAAGCTTTTTATTTCTCTGATCCAAAATTATTTTTGAAATTTGCCTTTCTTCTAAGTTTTATGGTTTTATTTTTACATTTAAGCCTAGAATCCAGCTGCAGGTTATTTTGGCATAAGGAGTAGGATATGACTATAACTTCATTTGTTTTTTTCCCCAAGTAGTGAGCATCTGTCTGTGAACTTCTTGAATAATCTGTCCCTTCTGGTGGCTTAGGTCCAGACTTGGTAGAAAGTAGTTTACTTGGGGGGGGGGGGGGACAGTATGTCCTTCTTCTCTGTCAATAATTTACACTGGACTACACAAAGCAGATATTTTTGTTAAGGAAAGACCAAATAATAATGTCACTAGTGTGAACACAAACAGTACAGACTAGAAGCGCTATGGTGGTGGTCGTGGTCGGGTCTGTTTTTGTCTTTGAAGATTACCACTTAGTAAAAGCGCACTGGTTATGTTACTCGCCTCCACAGTGGGCGCCACAAAACTAGAAACTGCCGTGCTTTGGGGAAATCTGCACATAAGCCTGAAATTGTTAGGTAAAAATGGTGGGCCAACTTTGGCAAGATGGATGAGAGGAATTCTGTTCTACCACACCTTCCTGCTAACAAAAATATTCCTTCTATCTTCTTTTGGGCCCAGGTACCTAAAAGATACTTTGACCTTGGAGAAAACTAATTTTCTGGCTTGCCCCTGTAATAGGATGCACTGGCGTCCTTCCCTCACAAAGTACAAATACGCAGAGACTTGTACTTGACTGACACAGTTAATAAAAGCGAGCTATTTCACTTTTACACTACTTGAAGTGCTTCACTTTTAGGTAATTTTAAAGAAAAGGAATATTAAACTTTTGCCCTGGTGTCTAACTTTACTGAAATAAAATGTCATTAAAGTTATATTTTGACAGAAGTTGAGGGTTTGTATGTGTGTTTTGTTGGGTTTCGGTGAGGATTTGTTTGGTCTATTTACCATGATTAATTTTTTTTTTTTCCTTTGACTTAGGTTGTGACAAAGACCTTTCATGGTGCAGGCTTGGTTGTTCCAGTAGATAAAAATGATGTCGGGTACAGAGAGCTCCCTGAAACAGATGGTAATGTACCATTTGCACGTTTACAATGTGTAAACGTTTACAATGTGTAAACGTTTACAATGTGTAAACGTGCAAATGCGAATGTGCATGTTCATTTGTGAGGGGGAAGGTTTTCTTTACGTACATGTGCCTTTATCAGACAGGCACTAGGTGATAGTGACAGAGAGCAAGCCCAGGTTCTACGGTCAGTCAGGCCTGAATTAAACCTGGGTTTGTAGCTGTGTAACCTTAAGCAAATTATTTAATCTCACTAAACCTTGTCACTCTTATCTGTAAAATGGTTAGTAATGGTGGTTATCACTTATTCGGAGGGGTTTTGAGAGTAGAAATATGTGTAAGGTGCTTAGCACAGTGCTTACCTTATAGTATTTAAAATATAACATTTATAAGTTTAGGGACTTTTAACATGTTGCCTAGGTTACATTTTCTGAACTATTTCAAAACCTTTGTTAATCAACGTATTTAATAGTAATTACTGAAATAGTATGTTTTTATAGCTCTCATCTACATATGTTAACTTAGCATTCAGAAACCCAGGATCCTGAACTGCTTCATTTATAAGTATGAAAGCCCTTTGAAAATGGATGACTCATATACGAAATACAATTAGTGCTGTTAAGAAAACAAAATCACTCTCAACTCCTTCCCCTCTGCTTTATCCCCTTCTTACTTTGAACATCCTTGTTGGCCTCACCGTATTTATCAGCCTGTACCACACAGCACACAACTTAGAGGGAAGTTGAAATTCGCACTTCCCCCGGGAAGAACCACGTATTCCTGCCCAGCATGTGGATTTGGCTGTCCATTTTTAGAACAGAACCAATCAGCCGTGTTTGGTAGTCTCTAGGGTTGGGACCTAGAAGTCGGCATTTTTAACCACTTCTCTAAAGCAGCTGTTCTTTGTCCACAGTCTCTAAGCAATAGATTGAGATGTCTTATATCACGGTCATTCAGATGCCAGCTTCACACCACATCAGAGGACTTCCACGGGGAACATGAGTGTGGCTGAGCCGCGCGGCACAGTGGCCGCCAGCCGTGCGTGGCTGAGCGCTTCAGAGTGGCCAGTGTAACTGAGGAGATGAATTTATAACTGCAATTTTAATTCATTTGTTTAAATTACATACTGAAATGATTATGCTGGATAGTTGGATTAAATCAAATCTTAAAATTAATTTCATGCTTTTTAAATATGGATGAGAAAAGGTTTAATTACACATGTAGCCTGCGTTGCACTTGTTGGGCCGGATACGCCCCACTGCCCACATCTCCTCCCCGAGTCCAGAGGTGATGAGTGTCTGAGAAGGCGTGTGGGCTCCTTACTGTTCAGTCTTCTGCTGATACTCCCCTCTTCTGCCGCTGGGCGCTGGTCTGTCGACCCTTTCACAAGTGGAATCACTGTCTCATTTGGGAAAGGCTAAGAACACTCGTTACAGCGGTCTCGACACTTCTGGGGTGGTGGCTTTTGAATTGTAGTGCCCTGGAGTAAACCCTGTTACCCTGCCTATTCTGGGTGGGGTCCTGGGGTTTTATGTCCAAGATCTTTTTAATTTCCTTTTACTTTTTTCTAACATTCTAGACATTAAATCCTTCATTGGTTTAATTATTTTGAATGAGAAGTGGTAGCAAGACATAAGGACCTAGTATCTTGCCTGCCTCATGTTGTTTGCTAGGAGCAACTGACTGGCATTTGTCAACATGCGAGTGTTCAGCAGATCACAGCTGTGGTGTTCATTTGCCAAAGTTAAAAACCCTAGTGTATCTTTACTGCCGTTGCTAACCCTTAATACCTTACACTTGTAGTTAGTTATCAGTAGAATATTGTGCCTTATACATGTAACATGGTAATCACCTGTCATCCTCAGGTGTGACTGTTCACCCAGACCCCGTCTCCCCCGTGCAGTAGCCAGTTAAAGATGTGTGATGTTGTGAGGTTTCCGTCATCTCCATTCTTTTCATTACTGAATAATCCCCACGGAGGTAGTTTGTCAAAAGGAAGCCTAACTAGAGGTTATCCAGTGCACCTTCATCCTCATACACGTCCGGAGGTCGGACACACTGGCACCCATCAGGCAGTACAAACAATGGGGAAAGCCAAAGTAGAAATGGTAAACCACCGTTCTTATTTAGATAAATGTCAGGAATTGTCTGTGTTCTTTCTCCAAACTGCTCTTCTGCCATGGCTGCACTTCCTCCACTGTGGTAAAGGTTTCATTTTGCAATTTCTTACCTGTTCCATTGTCTTTTCCTGTGTTTTATAAATGTGGTAGGATAGGGCAAAATAGAGTAACCTTTATGGTCTATTGGGATTTTGTTTAATTCAACTCCTAGTAAAGACTAGCCCAGGGGTATGTCACATGTGGTCTCTATTGCCATAGTCTTTGTTTTTTTTCCCCCAACCTTTTAAAAATGGGAAACATTCTGAGCTTGATGGCCTTTAAAAATGGGAGTTGGGCTGGGTTTGGGCCTGTTCTGCTAGTTCCCAGACTAGCGTACTGAACATCATTGAAAACTTAGTAAAATCATGATTGCAGCTAGATCCACTGTGAAATAATCACATTCTGCTAACTCGAGAAATCATTTTGTTAGGCCATTGTTATGCTTGAGTCTTAATTAGAAAAGTTATAAAATTGCCATTCTAAATCACAGTGCCATCCAAAGTTTTTATATCAGTTGTATGAAAACTCCTAAGAAAAAAAAATCCAGCTTATATTTTTACCCTTAAAGATAGTTATAGATAATTTTTAATATCATTGATTTCTTTCAGCTAATCTCAAGAGAATTTGCAAGGCAATTGTTGAGGCACCAACTGATGAGGAAAGACTAAAAGCATTTGCTCCCATTCAGGAAATGATGACTTTTGTGCAGTTTGCTAATGACGAATGTGACTATGGCATGGGGCTCGAGTTGGGAATGGACCTCTTTTGTTATGGTTCACACGTGAGTAAAAATCGCATCTCCCTTCTGTCCCGCACCCCGTCCCCCCACACATGCATGCACATTGCATCCTCAAGTCCTAGCACATGTAGCAATAGGTAGGGTATGTATTTCAAAAGGAACTTTTTGAAGTGATATTCTGGCAAACATGAACCACCAAGGTTATTTGCCTTTAGGTTTCCATTAAAGTGAATTTACTTATTAGACATATTAGTGGGGCATGCGCGTGTGTGGGTGCGCAAACACCCCTTTCCTAGAGCTCTATTTCATTTCCTTTTGTCATGGGGGTGGTATTTGTTCCTGTGCTTGAATTCCTAGATGAAGAATAAATATTATTTTAAAATAGGTCTTAAATGACTTAAAATATGAGATGCGATTTTCCATTAACTATTTGCTAATTAAATAGGAAAAACCTCCCCAACAGTTAAGTCAGTGCTTATTCAACTGTAGTTGCCTGAAGGTCAAAGAGGCAGTAAGGCGTACTGTCTACAAGTGTTTCTAGGGCAAAACTGTTTAGTTTTAAATTATATCTTCCCACTTAAAAGCTATGTAAGATTGGGTGGTTTTTCCAACCCCTTCGTGTCTATCCTTACCAGGAAATTTACACATAGACCATTTAATTCCAGTCAACTTATGTCACCTATGAAGCACAGAGAGGTAAACCACCCTGCACAGGCAGTCTGGTTCTAGAGTCAGTGTCTAAATCAGTAATTCCAAAATTAAAGATACTGTTAAAATGCAGGCTCTGTTGCGGTAGCTCTGGGGTGAGGCCCGAGACGCTGCATTTCTGACCTGCTCCCTGGACGGGGTGGTGCTGCTGCTCTGCACGCACCCTGAGCTGGACTAGACCAGCAGCTAATTGGCCTGCACCCGGGCCGTCTGGAGGGCTGTTCAAACCCAGCCGGGTACATCCTCCTGCCCCCAAAGTCTAAGTTCATGGGTGGGTCCTGAGAATTCCTATTTCTGACAAGTTATCAGGTCTGGTGAGTCTTGAGAACTCTGCTCTAAACCACATTCCTATCATTTCTCTGCCTTCCTCACATGTGGTTAGGAGTAAAAAAAATCCAAATGTTTAACAGCCAGAACGACAGCCCTTGACCAAGCAGAATAGCACTTGGCCTGCCAGAAAATGAACCAGCTTAATAAAACACGATTGGTGTGAGAAATTAAATAACTTAGAATATATGAAGGTTTATTATTAGCACAGTACTTAGCATAGTGCTAGTTAATGTTTATCATCAACAAAAGCGTTGAGTTTTTACTCTAGTATATAATAGCAACACGATGGGCTAAGTCACTTGGTAAACATAAGGCAGTGACTTACAGGATGGAGGGGTTCCATGGTGGGTGGGGGAGAGGAATTTGAAAAGGGAGTGATCTAGAAACTCCAATTCAGCAAACCTATTCTTACAGTATCAACTGAGGGAATAATGATTAAAATCTTAAATGGTGGGAATATACTGAAGCAAAAAAAAAAAAAAAAAGTTGATAAACCTTACATGAGGGAATAGAGAACCTTACATTTTAACCTGGTTTCTTCTGAATTTCTTCCAAAATATGCCATTGGTCCTTTAGAGCTACAAGATTACCCCTTGGACAGAATGGCAGGTGTCTGTCTCACAATGCACTGTCCTGGTCAACCGGAAGTGGCTAGCCTGGTTAGGGGAGTGTGCTTTGTTAAACAGGTGCTTTTTCGAAGTACTTTCTGTTACTGACAGCGCATCTGCTTTATTCTCTGCTTACTGTTATATTTTTATTTTTCAGTATTTTCATAAAGTTGCTGGCCAGCTTTTACCCCTTGCATATAATCTGTTGAAAAGGAATCTCTTTGCAGAAATTATTGAAGATCACCTGGCAAACAGAAGTAAAGAGAACACAGACCAACTTGCAGCATGAGTGAGAGTTGGCTTTCCTTGGTGTACTGTTTTAAAGCGTTAATATTAAACTTGTGATTTTTTGTTTGTTTTTGAGGGATACAGAAAATAAATTGATGGGAACATTTAGTAAAACTTTTATAAGTCTCTTCTAGCCTGGTTTTCTTTTTTATGTGCAAATAAATGGTAGTCAAATCATCTAAATGAGGAGGCCCTAATCACATTTGGAAAAAAGTCATCAGACTGACTATCCTCTCCTTCCAGGGCATCCTGTTTTGGTATTTAATGTGGGCAACGAAGAATTTAGTTCTAAGACTTAATAATTGCTGTAGATTTAAGGAGGGCGGAGAAGGCACAAGGGAAGAGACTCGTGACACTGCCCAGCAGTCTCCCAGTCAAGTGCCTGGCCCGACCCAGTGAAACTGCAGTTGAACAGTACCTCCTGGGGACTCGTGTGCTCACCCCTGGGTTAGTGCAGTTACCCCATGTGGAATATTCTTTAAAACAATTCTTTGACTCAGTCCATATTTGCTAGTCAATATTGCGTAGAGTATTGATAGAGCATACAAATCAATACAATGTTCATTTAGATTTTAGTTTTTCACTGCAAATTACTTCATTGGACTTGCAGTACAAATCTGTGGATAGCTGTGTTTTTACCAATGAGATTCAGATCCTCATTAAACCTGACAAAATGTTCTTCACTTTAAAACCAGAGCAAACAATTCGTTGTTTGCAAACAGCAAACTTTGTGGACGAGGCTACAGAGCCTCTAAGCTCTTTCCCACTCATGTGAAGTTCAAGTCACCTAGTTTAGTGCCCACGTTGTGAAGATTGACTTGACTTACCCAGAGAACTTCTGTTGAACAGTTTCCAGTTACCCTGTGAGCTGTGTCCTTAAACAGATGTTAGGAGATAATTTTTTTTTTTTTTTTGATGGAAGGAATGAGTGGAGTATTAAAAGGAAACACTTGCAGTAAGAATGTTTAATTGAGTAGCATGCCTCACCTCCAATTGAGTGTGTAGCCCCCTCAGTACCAAACTCTTGACTGTATATGTGGCTGGAAGGGAAAAAAATCCCATAAAGATGGTCTCATTTGAACCCCAAGTTGGTCATGCAGCTGCCCATCAATCCTACATCACATCTTTCCTCAAACATGCAACACCTCCATCCTCAGCGTATTTCAGTAAGAAAATTGCAATCGAAGTAGCATCCACGAAATCTCACCATGCAACTAACTACCCATTGCTCATTCCTAGGAATGTTGCTAATTACCACTATGTGCCTGAGATGCCATCCCTTTTACACCTACTTGAGGGCCTCACCAAGACCATCAATTTTCCCTCTCACTCATTCACACCAACAACAAAAAGCTATTGTCCTGCATCCTAAAACACTATTGCACATCCCCTTTCTGAAAAATGGGAAGAACTGTAACACCTTCCTTTAATTCCTCCCAATCCCTGGCAAACCTCCTCCAACCAGACTTCTGCATGACTCCACTGAAACTGCTTTGGTCACACTCATCAGTTACCCCACACTGGCCAATTTTCAGTTCTCATTCACTTTATGGATCAGCAACCCCTGACAACTGATCCTCCTTAAAACTATTACTCATTTGGCTTAGGGGACTACCCTTGTCTAAATGGTTCAACTCCCCACCCTCCCTCACGGGCTGCTCCATCTTCTGCTGTTTCCGCATCTCTAATCTGAACAGACAAATGCATCAGTGCTCAATCTGCTTCTGTCCACTTAATCCCATGGTGTCTCACCTTGACCCAGGGCCCCTCCCATCGTATTCAGACCTCTCAGGCTAGATGTGAGGGTTTCGTCTGGGCCTGAGCCTCATACATACAACTGCCTACTTGACACCCTCACTTGGAAGTCTAAATGCCATTTAAAATGATGTTGAAAACCAAAATTCCTCTGTACACGTCCCCAAATCTATCCGTGATGTCTTTCTCACTTCAGTCGGTGGCCATCCCGTTGTTCTGTACTCAGGCCCAAAGCGTGGAGACCTCCTTCACTCGTCTCTCTCTCTACGTTCAATCCGTTAGCACATTCTTTCTATTCCACCTTCAACATGGCTGGGATCCACCCACTCTAACCTCCTCCACCAGCTCCAGTCACGTTCAACCTCTATCGTGCTTACCTTGATTATTTCAAGAGCCTTCTAACTGGTCATGCAGCTTCCACTCCTGCCCCCCTATTCCCAGCGAAGCAGCCAGAGAGATCATGTCACACTCTGCCTCACTGGCTTCCCATTTTATTCAGAATAAAAGCCAAATTCCTACACGCCCAACCTCTTTCATCCTATGCTCCTTCCCCTCCCGCCACACTGACCTACGTCTTCCCTGTGCCTGTGGGGCACATCTCACACCGCAGGGTCTTTGCTGTGTTTCCTCTTCTAGGGACAGTCTTCTCACAGATACCTGTATCATCCCCTACTCTCTTTAGGTGTCTGCTCAAAAGCCACCTTATCCCCGAGGCCTTCCTTGATCGCCCTCTATAAAAATAGAATCCTCCCCATTGCTCTTCTCCACGAGAATTCTGACTTAACGCACGCCTACAGCGTGTAGCGTGGGAATCAGTTTTCAAAATCTGCTGAATCATGGGAATCAGTTTTCAAAATCTGCTGAATTCATGGTATTCATCACCATCTGACATACATACGTGTCTCCCCACTGGAATGTAACCTTCAAGAACACAGAATAGTGCCTAGTACACAGCAAGTGTTCAATAAATTCTTAGTGAATGAGCAAATGAAATGAATGATAAAAGATCTATCCTTGAATTTTTAGAAAAGTGTTCTCTTTACTGAAAGTTTAATATGAGAAGACTACTGAAATCTTTTAACAATTCAAATGTTACCACCTCCATTTAGGCAGCTCTGTTAGCAAATCTCCAAGGTAAAATTTAAAATGTAAATCATTTACGTGTTTTCTCTTCATGCAAATAGAATAATATTTCTTTTAAAAAAATTAAACCATGGTTTTGAGAGTAAACTGAAATGAAATCTCTCAGTACACCTGCAACTTTCACTGACATGGAGGCTCTGTACTGTTGCTCCTATGTACTGAATATATATCTTGCTGTTCAACCCAGCTCTGCTGTGCCATGGCTCCTTGCTTGCCAAGAGCAGAAATGGCTTCACATATCCCACCCTTCGAGGCTGCACATGCCAGCTACTGGCCTACGCTGCATGAAGCAGGACAGTGGGAGGACTGTTACAGATATAATTAGAGGCCAAACCATAAATTGTCATATAGATTTTAATAGATATTCTGATTAACTCATCACAGTAATCATTTTTACTGTAATGATACGCAGCTTTACTACACTAGTATAAATGAAAACAGATAAATACAGCTCTAGGCAACATCACAGATTAACAAACTAAGCATTCTTCATGAACCAAACTGAAAACAATTATTAAGAAGAGATGCTGACAGCCTTGCCCATTCTCATCATACCTTCTCAAAAAGGGTACTCAAATAAGGCGCTCCACTTACTCTATCGGTCAATTAATTTGCCAATCAGCTAGGCACATATATTTCATGGTCTCCACTATTCATGGTTTGGTTAAAAAGCAGACACACCTCAACATATCAAAAAGAAAAATGGAACAGATCAGAAAACCACTTAATGCATAAAAATATGGCACTTTTCCTGTATTTCAGCTGTAAGACACATCAGGGTAGAAACAAATCAAGAAGAAAATTACTATCCACCCTGAAATGTCAGTCTCTGAAGCAGGATGGGCAATGAAAGGAGGTCCTAAAATCAAAAAAGAAAACATGAAAAAAAGAAATCCATGTGAAGTTGAATGTTATGAAGCTATCTGCAAAGAAGCTCGTCTCTCCTTTGAAGGCTTGTAACTGGACAAGCGAGTTATTCAGTAGCCAATCCTGCAGGGTTCCCACTCTAGCAGTGCCTTGCACACTGCAAATGCACTCGGACAAACTGCAGATAAGATACACAGGACTATCGTTTAGAAGTTATTCCACTCACGATGGTCAAATAAGCTTGGAAAGGCCACTAAGGAAACCTGAAGTCTGCCAAAGTAGGGAATGTCTTGGAGAAAATACTAACTTTAGGCAGATAGCAAAATTAAGCATGTTTCACAAAATTGCTAAAATTCTGCTCAACTTTCAACTGTTATTCTAATATGGCTTCATGATCTTATAAATCTTCAAGATCTTACAGATACATTATTATTATTAAAAGCTAGGAAGAGATACTTCCAAAGAGCAGCTCATTGCCAGTTGTTTCAGCAAATGTCTGTCTGCAAGAATTCCACTTTCCAATCCAGAATGCATAATCACAGAATATTTAGGCCAGTCCTTCAAGTAAAACTGCCTTTGCCAACAGTGAATTAAGATCATGATTAAGACAGACATTTCCAAAAACAAAAACCCCCAAAACACCCCAGTACCTTTTTGATTCATCCTGTAAAAATGTGCACTGTGGTTAGTCACATCATCACTAACAGAACACTTCTGGATGCGACATACCCAAAGATTCAAAGCTTATGTTCAGATTATGATTTTAACTGCTACCTTTGCAATTTTATTGTTTCCACTTGATTTGTTTAAAAAGGTAAACACTATTTAACATTTGATTTTAATCTGCAAAGTGACGTGTAGTGTTTGCACTCTCCAGTTACTGAGTCGGAATGGACAGGGCGGAGGGTGGCAGTGAAGACCAGAGAACGGGCTCTGTGCACACTGGGTCAGAGAGAAGCACCACCTCTCGCACACCTGGTTCCCACTGTAAACTTTGTTCGTATCTCCGTATTTGTAAGTCTGAGTTAGTCTATAAAAATTGCATTAAAAAGGTAAAATTATTTAAGTGAAATATTAACTGATCTGTATTTTATAAATTTTAATCCATAAAAATATAAATAAGAATGGTAAATTTTTAGGAGAAGAAATATACATTTAGTGCAAATTATGAATTACATTTCTTCAGTGTCAGCAGTAAAATATCTTGAGGAAAGAAAAAAATGACTGATCTTATTTCAAGGAAAAAAAAAAATTCCAGTGTTTAAACATGCAGTTAATACCAGACACAGCTAGACAGGATATCTCCTTCTCTTTACCGTCAGAGCAGCAGCACTTCGTTTCCTTATGTACACAGCACTTGCATATCATAGTCGTTTTCAAGACAGAAAGTATGCGTAAGACCAGGTCACATTACCCATGAAGTCTGAGAGGAAAAACAAAAGGAAACTTTATCCATACAAGTCACGTCCCATTGTGGATTCGGAACCACACGGCACACAAGCTAAGGGGTTTCATTCATGCTGCACTGGAGGTTTTACCTGTTTGGTCAGCCTTTGCTGTGGTGCATGTGACTGCTCCAAGCACTCGGTGATAGTACCAATGACAGGGTTAGTGCCACAAGAAACACTCCCTTCTTGTGATGAAACCTCAGTAAAATCACAGTACATCTCAATATGAGAAAGGACTGCTTCAAAGGGTACACCAATTTAAAGAGGCTTTGTTACAGCGAGAGAGAGAGAGAGAGAGACAGAGAGAGAGAGACAGAGAGAGGGGAGGAGAGAGGGAGAGAGGGAGGGGCAGGGAGAGCTCTTCTGGAATGTAGAAAGGTAATGCTTAACTATACAATTCATGAATTAAACAGAACAGTTTTGATTAAAAAAAAAGGGCAAGACCTGCAGTCTTACAGATGGCTCAATTCAAAGTCATCCCTCCAGGAACAGGGACTGATTTCGTGTCTTTGCGATGTTGGAGTAACAGGCCAGGCGCTCCGAGCTGGGCTCCAGGGTCCTCTCCGCTGGGGCCCAAGCCGCACTCTCAGGGCACGTCCTCGGCGGAAAACACTCCAGTGCAGAACAACAGGAGCGGGTTGACTGCTCTGCCTCACTCATTTCCTTCTCTCTCCTTTCCCTCCTCAAACAATTCTTTTCTTCCAGCAGCACTATTTGCAAACCATGTTGCAAAAGCCTGGCTTTTTATATCTCCTTTTTGTTTGTCTGTCTGTTTATTTGTTTAAAGGAGAACTGTAAGCAGACGACTCCCTCAGGTTACAGAGTTGTGCTATTCAACAAACGAACTTCCTCTTCTGCCTCCTCTGTCTCCTCATCCTCGAGACTCAGTTGAACATCACTGAGGCGGGGTCTTGGTTTGCCGTCTGGGCCATATGACGGAGGATATCTTTTTTTGTTATAATGCCAAGGAGGCGCCTGAAAGGGATAAACAGAAGATGGCCATTAAAATAAAAGGGAAAAGAAAAGGAGAAGAAACATTTATAGCTAAATCCTTTTTGTTGACAGCAACAGAGCAAAGCAAGCAGTCTGATTTTTAGTTTTCAAAAAGCATTTAACCAGTAAAGATAATAAATTATTCAGCAACTATCCTTTGATATAAAAAGTAGTATGGTCACTAATAGTACGAAGTCCTTTCCACTGAGACTCTCATTGAAGTAGAGCTATTTTGATTAATGTATGCCAACAAAAAAGTAACAAAAAATGGATGTGTAAAGCAAGAAATGATACTGGTCCCATTTGAGAAGGAATATTCATTTCCATCACACCAAGAAAGCAGTAAAATGTCTGATTGACCAAATCCCCTCAATATTCCACTTTTTTTTAAACTAAAACTAACTTTTAAAACATAGAGACTTCTCAGTTGTATGCAGTGTCTTCATGAAAACACATACAATTGAGATAAAACAGTCAACACAGGACTTCAATTGCAAACTTCAGAGCCCCAAGAATAAATCTATAAGATGATACAAATTTCTAGTATATTCATCAATGTTTTCCTTTTTTGATTTTGACCAAAAAAGTTAAGATACAGTGCTTTTATGAAAGTCTTAGTTGTTAATGCTTACATTAAAAAATAGATGAAAAATCAAGAAGCAGTCCTAAAATATTATAAGTCAAGCACAAAGCAGAATGAATGAGTAGCTACTTATTATTCTGGTTAGTAGTTTTTAAAAAGGATGCATGAAACACTTGTGAAATATTAGCATACAACAGGAATACATAATCAGTTGTGTTTCAACCAAATTGGGACAAGTTTTAGGTATGACAATTGCAAGGCAAAATAATTTCAGGCATCAATTGCTAAAGCCAGACAATTTTTAGGTTATAAGGTAAAATAATAATTCAAAGTTTATCTTCAGTCATTAAACCACTAGGACATAGAGCCAGTCAAAGTCAATGCATCTGACCCTAAAAGCTGCTTACAGCATTCTAGAAGCATCATACACAGGGGCACACACTCTTCTCTACCTCACTAATGGAACAGCAGGACACACATCACTGACTTGGACAGTATGGGAGGTACGAAGGGTACAGCAAAAAAAGAACTAATGCTATGATCATATATATATATGTGTAAATATATATATGTATATATACACGTATACACACACACACATACACATTACACTCTAGTTAGTGTGCCCATAAAAAAAATCCATTTAACTGTCAGCAGTTCTAACCTTGCTAAGCTCGGTTAAAATGACTTATGAGCTTAGATTTACCACAATATCAGGGAACATTTTTTATTAAAAAAAAGGGGTATTTGGGGTGATGAGGTATGCATTTTTAACCAGTCCGGCGGCCTCTGAGACTGGAGTGACCACTGAGGTAGACAGATATATTGTGTTATTTTAAAAATGTCCAATGATATTCACCCAGTCAACTACCAACTCTTTATAGTTCTTAAATTGCAACTAATGATTCTGACGAAATGTTAACTTCTGCTTACTTCCCATGAATGGAATTCACACATTTAAATTTATCTTACAGATATATTTTACGAGATATAAATGTGATTGGCAGCATATAGGATTTTTTTTTGTTCAGCAGGTATCTGGGAAAGAAAGAACTGACAGTTCACAAGTTTCATGCTTCCTGACTTCTAAGGTGTCTATGAGGAGATCTGGTATATCTAATCACCAAGGGTTCGACGTGCTGCTTTAGTTGCTCGAGATGCTCTAATATGTTCTTCTTTGTGATGATCCCCAAGACAATCCTGAAACAGATCATGTTACGCTAATAACTGTGAGAAATTAAATTAAAAGAGGTTCCAATCATAATGATAATGAGAGGAAAAAATAAAAACATGAACGAGATAAGAATGCTTTTAAATGAACTTAAGAAAAGTATAAACAAAAATGATTTTAAATCCTCGGTGCCATTTGCATAAATTCTACTGACTTTCAAAAGTGACATGATGTTACTTTTAAATACTGGTGGGTTGTCTTCCTTTCTAAATTAAAAATAAAAATGATAAAAAGTTCACAGTGAAGATGACTACAAAGAAAAGTCCAAAAAATATTAACACACAACTATAAAATCATGAAATTTAGTTTCATTTTTCAGTGTTCCTTCCTTTGAAGAAATTATATTTCTATTATCTAAAATGCCACAATGCAGTAGCTATTATGTGGATCTACTTCAGCAACGAAAAGGTAGAAGTCTTAGCTTTTATTGCCTATGTAAGAGATTTAAGCAATCCCTTGGATTTTAGTATTATTTGGAATTAAAATTAAAGGGAATGTGCACCAAATTAATAATGCTGACCAATACAAACACCCCCTAATTTTCAGGACCTGCAGAATGCTACTTCTTAAAATAACCTAGTAAGACATATTTAAGATTAGGGGTCAAAGTGACTTTTACTGTATGCATTTTTTTCTTTAAATGATTATTTCTCAGTTAATGCACCATTATTATAACATCAAGCAAAATAATGGTGATAAATTCTCATAAGGATACTTAAACATAATTAAACTTTTAATTATTAAAACAAAGGACTGGTTACTGATTTTACAGGGACAGTCAATGAATTCAACTACAATATATGGCAATAGAGACAATGAATGTCAAAAACCTTAGAAAGCTTTCAATCATTAAACTCTGAAAGCCCATCCAGAATGTCCTTCAGAGTAACTGAACAAACCTCCCTGGTGATCAGGCAAAGTCAATTTTACTACTGAACTGTCTTTGAACATTCTGACTTCTTACAGGGGACTTCACTTAGTCAAAGTAGCCTGGTCCTACAGATATGTCAGTTACCAAATAGTTACTTTGGGTGATGCCTGGGTGTGGAGGTGGGTAAGCAGGGAAGGTGGGGAATGAAAAAGGCATAAATAGGTTCTCTGCTAGTGTTTTTTCATTATTTTTGTTTAATTTATTGACTTAACAGAGAGAGGAAGGGAGAGGGAGAGAGGCGGGGGGAGAGAGAAGAGAAGAGAGAATGAGATAAGAGAGCGAGACAGACAGAAAGAGAAACATCAATATCTGTTGTTCCACTTACTGATGCCTTCACTGGCTGAGTCTTGTGTGTGTTCTGACGTGGGATCAAAGATGAAACCTTGGCGTATCGGGACAACATGCTAACCAACTGAGCTACCATTATTTTTTAAACACAATACACTGATCAGTGAGAACAAAGATAAACCAAAAAGTTCTCAGAGCATGGGAGCAAGTCCTTTCTCCTAAAAAGCTGAGACGCTGCATTACCTAAAATGTAAGCAGTCAATCATTCGGCAGCTGTTCTCCTGACTAAATGTTTGAGGTCAAATAAACAACAAAAAAAACATCAATTCACTTGAATTTATACTTGTAGTCAGGAAATGTGAAAATCTTGACAATTAAAATAATTCCAGTCTAATTCTTATGCACTTTTTCTAGCCAATTATATACAATAATTAATTTCAGTTAATATATTAGTAAGCTCTGCCAAATCATAAGGTACACAATGAGAAAAATTACAATTATTAAGGACCAAATGGCAAATTTAGAGATTTACAAAGCAATGTTTATATTTACAAAGTAACAGCCCTAAGAAGGAGGAAATAACATATTTCCTCTCTTTGGTTAATGGAGAAGAGTGATTTGAGAATGATAAGGCCAGGTTCAATGCTGCTTTGTGAATTTCAGGAAATGTAAAGAAAATCGATGCAAAAATGTGACTCATGTGAAGACTAATTTACTGCTTCCTTGTGGGCTAACAAACAATGAATAAGAGCATGACCCAACATCCTCCCAAAGTGCGTTCCAACACCAGGCACTGGAGTTCTGCCCCCTTCCCTCCTTCAAAAAAAGGTTTGATACTCAAGTAAGTTTGGAAAACTATGCTTCCATTATTCCAACTGAGAATGAAATAATCTCAACATTTTATAAGTTCTAAGAAGTTTCATAGTAAATAAACCTCAAGTGTATTTAATCCAATATTTTACTAATTTATATGATCACAAAACTCTTTTGGAACAATCCTAGTAACATCCTGCTACTTCCACCAAGACTGAAAGATCCTGAGAAACTCTGCTAATTAAAATAAAAATGTGGGAGCATCTATAACAGGTATCTTTAAAAGGCGTACGTCTCCCTCATCTCTCTACTCTCACTTTCTCCTTACACCCAAGGTTCCAGATGTGTTGTATCTCCTCCCCCAAAGAATTAGTTTCCACTTCTGAGGACCCAGTGTAAGCAACTGTCTAGAACACCACAGGCCACACTAAAAACCCGAAGCTATAATTTCTTTTCTGGGTTTAAATTGTTTAAATCTAAGTAAGAACACTCTACTTTCTTACATATTTCAAGAAAAATGTCCCAAGAGCCACCACCCTGAATGATCTCTTCTCTTTTTATGTCAACATTTCTTATAGGACAGAAATAAGGAAAGAATAATCAATGCAATTAAACATACTCTTCCAGAAAAAGCCAACCCCCATCACAAGCTTTCTTATAAAAGGGAAGTATCATAAGATTTTAATTGGAAGTATCATAAGATTTTAATTAACTGTTCTCTCTTTTCCTCTATTTTATTATTTTCACAATTTCTTCTAAATATTTTCCTTTCCAATGTCTGTGCTGCCCAAACCCTAAGAATTAATCAGCAATGGGAAATACAGTAATTAACCCATACAGCTTTGTGGTCACATTTAATTAATCATGACTAGAGAATGATAATAAATTATTTGGTAGAACATAAAAGGACAAACCATTCCAGGCACAGAGAACAACTTAAAGCAAGTAAAAGTTTGTAACAAGTCATTTTAGCTTCCAATTGAGCCATTTATAATTAAAAAGGCCCAAGAACCAGTAAAGCTTTATGAAAAGTTACTCCATTAACATGTTTGCATTAAGTTTTTAATCAGTGAAGTTTGGTGCCATTATTTTTAAATAACATCAAAGAAAAAAGTTATTTTACTACATACATCTCTTCTCCAATCAATATCTGTGATATTTAATAATTATGACCTCCCTACCCTTAATCAAGAGCTTTATCTCTTTAATGGTTTATTTTATGTTACCTAGAGTTATTTTCACTGGTTAGCTAAAACGTTAAACATGGATCTAATTCCCTAGCTTTTATTTCTATTCCTAACACAATACAGTCTAATATATTGTCTAAGAAAACAATAGTAGTTTAAGAAATCGCAAAGAAGGAAGATACACTCTATCAGTCAATTACAGGTAAAACAATAGCAAGAGACTGGGCTTTAAAATTGGAAAGTTATTTTATCCCCTGACCTCTGACTTGCTTAACAGGAGACTAGGCAAGTTATCAAGCCTCTTTGAGCTCAATCACTGCATCTGAAAGCTGGGATACTGCCGCCTCTTTGCAGAGAGGCTGCAAAGTTAAATGAGAAACATGAAGAAGGTGTTCAATAAACAAATTTTCTTTCTTTTTGGTCCTTCTTCCTCCTTCCTCTAGGTAGGAGTCATGTGTTCTACACAAAATGATGTTTTAAAAAAACTGCTGTGATACTCTTCAGTGTTTAGCATTCCAATTCATGCTGTGCCTGCAGTTTATGCATAATCCTTCACTTCTCATTTCGATCTTTTCTGTTATCAGCCTTCAGGTAAAACAATGTTCTTATGAATTTCAACTAAGAACAGCAGTATAATGGGAGAAAGGGGACGAGAGGGAGAATGGGCCTGGAAACAAATCCCAGGTCAGGAACAGAGGGAGCAGCGGGGCTGAAGGAGCGCATCTGCCACGGCACCCTGGCACCCCGTGTGCTCCTCTCCGCAATCCCCGTGACGTCTGCCAAGCCAGGCCGTCCTATGTTCCTATCCTCGAGAACGCTGGGGGTGCATGTGCAGAGGGCAAAAAGTAATCAATTTACACATTTCAAATACACAGTATTAGTCGTTAGCACTTCATGTGAAAGGTTTGTGGGAAGGAAGGAAGGAGGAAACAAAGCATTTACTCAAGGAGGTTTTCAACTAATTTACAAATTTCATTTAATTACACATTATTTCTCTCCTTATACGACAAATCAAATAATAGCTGACACAGTAAAGAGCCAAAATATCTAGAAAATTGTTACTGTACTAGAAATATATAGTCTAAAACTGAAATCCTGGCGGAAAGAACAGGTGTGTGCACTAGTTCACTCAGGGCAGAGCCCCTACTCCTCTGAGGAAGGAAGCAACTCTCAATACCCCGTACACACTGGCGACTCTTCGCCACCCCTCAAGTGTTCCTGACAAACGTCACTACATCTGTAGGGGGTGACATTTTTCTTACTCTTTCTTAAGTGTCATTCTGACTGATCTTTATTTATAACCAAAGTAACAGGGAGACCTTCCCACTTGGGAGCTGATTACACTCTCTCCTCATAAATGCATATGAATTCCACTAAAAAGGATTAAAAAAGCTCTGATAAGTGAAGTGCTCTTTTTTTTTTGACGAAACTTACCCATTGTGCGTTACAAGGCACTGCCTCAGACCCAGCTTTCGGAAAATGTCCACCACGATCTCCATGGGCGTGTGGTCTGTCACTGTGAAAGGACTCATGTCAAGAATGCTGCGAAGCTTCAAGGGCCGGGGGCTTTCTGCCGGAAGAGACGGGGTGTGCTGCGCAAAACACACGCGGGAACTGCCCACAATTCCTTCTTGTTTTTTTCTTGCACTTTCTAAAGATATTGAGAAGACCAGAAATTTACATGTGATAGGTTGCATTTTGTTTTAAGGGCAATATGCTCATTCAGAAATTAAACAAATATATGCATCCCATGATTTTTGGTCCCTTCATTTTTTTCCTTTCTCCTTAACCAAGAAAAGAATGAACTAAACAGTCATTTAGCAATTTCTTATACTTAACAGAATCAGAATCCACGAACAACAAATCATCCTCGCACAAATAAAATATTGTTGGTGTATATTTTATGGGGCTGAAGCTGTTTTCTAACTCTGGGGGATAAGGAAGCATGGTTGGAATATGAGATTTTAAAACCTGCACAAATTAGAGAAATCCATCATCAAATACACCTGCCTATGCTAGCAGCCACTTATACTACATTGGAGGTGGGACTAAAGGGAGCTTCATCCTTGCTTTGACCATGCTCTGCACTTCACCACTGTGGACTAGCTAGTTCTTTCTCTTTTCTAATGTTTAATATTCTAGGTGAGTCCAGAGCATTAACAGGTGGGTTGAAACTACAATTATTTGCAAAGGCTATGTTAACTGCTCCCTGCAGTGTGCTCTGCTGCCTACTTCCACTCCCACCTCTGAAAGTGCTAGACAGGAAGTGGCAAAGATGCAGAAAGCTAAGGAGGAAGAACAGAGGCCGTGGAGACAAAAAGGAAATCCATGAAATGGAGAAAGTGCAAAAATAAAACAGTCAGCTTTATGCTTCTGTTTTGAATTAGTGTGTATCCAAAACTATCCTTTAATAAAATATTTTATATATTATACATACATATAAAACCTTGTATACAGGGTTTTTTTTTTTTTAAGTTCTTATTGTTTTTAAAGATTTTATTTTTATTTATTTTTAGAGAGGGGGAAGGGAGGGAGACAGAGAGGGAGAGAAACAGCAATATATGGTTGCCTCTCACATGGCCCTCACGGGGACCTACCTGGCCTGCAACCGAGGCATGTGCCCTGACTGGGAATCGAACCGGGACCCTTTGGTTCCCAGCCTGCACTCAATCCACTGAGCTACACCAGTCAGGGCTGTATAAAGGTTTTGAATACAACCTTGAACCTTGTATTCCAAGGTTCAACCTTTGAACCTTGTATTTCTACTTTTACCATTCAAAAACTTAAACTTTACAAATATATGTGGGTAAATATTTAAAGTGTATTCAAAAAGCCATGTGGCTAACACTTCTGATGACATAAGTTGATCTCACATATCTAAAGTACGACTGCCAGTCCCTTAAATAAATACTGTCTACTAACTCAACATTCTATTTCTTAGACAGTAACAAAACTAAAAAATATATCCCCTAAATCAGTGGAAATGTAATTCTTAACTTTACCACCTTCTTCTAAAAACCTGGCCTCTTTCTTTAAATTTCAATGGAAATCCAAAAATTCTAATCTTTTCTTGTTTCTTTGCCTTGTTTATTTACCAATAAAATCTAAAGAATGGGAATCTAAACAATAGAATTTTTCTCTGACTGTAGGTTTGGCCATGGTGATGGCTTAGAGCTGAAACACTTGAACAGAGTCAAGTTTGACCATATATTTTGCCCAGTCTGGCAACTATTTTATTACTTAAAAGCAAAACCTGGAATGATGGGATTGACAGTTTTTGAAAAAGTCTTCCAAAGATGTAAGCCTTTTCCTAAACTGAGTAAGATATTCTCTGTAGGCTCTTTCTTTCTCCTCCTCCTCTTTTCCTTTAATAGCTCTTGTAAACTGAAAGTTTCCAGTTTGATTTGAGAAACACTCCCCATCTACACTGTGCAGTCTTCCTTCTTCAAATGGCACCAGAATTGAATATTTTACTCCCCTTTTGCAATGGCCACAGGGACAAGTTGGAAGAGAGATGATGGGCTCATAGGAGTAACCTCTGGAGAGAGACCAAGTGCTGAATATTTTCAGCTCAGGGTCCACTCTGAAAACTGCAGAGTGCCAAAGCAATGGCTTGATGAAAATATTCTCTGTCACCTCCAGGAGTTGAGGGGAGAGGGGTTGGTCTCCTCATTAAGATTGTAGTACTATTGGATAACAGGAAAAATTAATTTTGGAGGAATACAATTGCTTCCTCCTCAGAAAATGTTTACTTTATTTCCAAGAAATAACAGTATGGCTGATGTCTTTAAATAATTTTTTCAGGAATGTCAGCCCAAAATACAATAGCACTTCCATACTTTTCAACCTGACATTTAACTAAAAATAAAATCTCAACGATTTTCTCACTTAAAACTAAATATTAGAGGTCAGTGTTGTAAACCTAAATCCAAAAACTAAGAAAGTAAAACTTTGTGAGTCTGATATGAAACAGACCAATAGAGATAGGATTTTCAGTGACTTGCATTCAAATAAGCCAACTTTATTAAATACAAGAGTGTATTTAGCTAGAAGGCCCAGCACTTGCTAAGGCCTTATATGACATATTAATCAAGAATAATATCAGGACTTCCGGCAAGATGGCGGCATAGGTGAACGCGCCGTGCCTCCTCGCACAACCAAAGAAGGAAAAAACCAGAAATTTACCCAACCGAAAACAGCCAGATCTGACAGAAAATCGAATTGAGAGGAAGTCCGACAACCAAGGAATTAAAGAAGATACATTCATCCAGTCTGGTGAGCCGGGAGGAGCAGGGCAGAGAGAGAGCGCTCGGTGACTCTGCGGCGAGCAGGTGAGCAGACGGCAGGGTCCGTGGTTGGAGGGGCGGTTCCCGCGGGGCTGCAGCAAACCCAGACGGGGGGCCTGACCTAAGCGCGGCCAGCGCCCGGCTCATCCGGACCCAGCGGGGCTGAGACTGGTGGACCAGGCAGGTCCGCAGTCGCGGGCAGACGGACCGGGAGAGAAAGCAGGGCGCAACCCCTCGGCGCAGATTGAGAGCACCTGTGGGGGTGGAGTCCGCGGCGGGAGGAGCTCCCCGCCTCACAGGAGAGTTCGCTGGGGAGACCCGCGGGGGATTGGAGCTGTGCAGCCCGTCCACCGACCCCGGAGCGACCCCCGGAGCCAGCGCAAAGGGGCTTGAATTGCTTGCAGGAGGCGGTGTGGGTGCGGAGAGCAGAGCAGGCACCATTGTGCTCTCAGGTCCCGCCCCCACAGGCTACGTCACAACACAGCGACCGTGAGTTTCCCTGCCCAGGTGAACTCCAAGGCTCCACCCTCCTTACAGTAACAGGCTCACCGAGGGAAAAAAAATGGCCCAAAGAAAGGAACAGATCAAAGCTCCAGAACTAACCGACCAAGAGATAGCCAACCTATCAGATGCACA